>VDFB02070476.1:0-25000 GCA_007258455.2 Sequoia sempervirens
GGATGTTTACCAAATTATTTGGGAATCTATGCTTAAAACCACCAATCTGCACTCATTTGAAACTTCTCGAATTTCCTCAATAAATTTGTTTTGTGCATATCTCGTTTAGAACCACCCCCCTTCACAAGGTAATTCTCTCTTTCAGAGACATTTTCTTAAATAGTCATGCACATTTTCAAATTCATTTTGTGCAAATTCATTCAAGTCTTTCTATCAATCACTATATGCCATAAAAAGACATCTCTCTAAGGCATTCTGGAAAACAGTTCCTTCGCCATGTTTATACCTGCACATTTGCATTACCTAAGGTGAATCTTTGTTGAGGCATTCTGTCAAACAATATGTGTGTATCCTATGACCTATTTCACATGTTTTCTGTGCATTTCTATCAAACCCTGCATTCATTGCATCCAATGAGATGACATCTCTTTGAGCGTTTGATCAAACAACTTCCTGCTCCTATCAATTCTTCTACATTTTGCTGCACTGTCACCGAGGAAATTACAGCTATAGCATCTGATTAAGTTTCCATGTTGGTGGGAAAGGAGCATGTGGGCAGAGGTTGTGAAATCCTCTTTGCACCCACCAATTGCATTTACTTGAAAGTTTCTAAAGCATGTTAAAAAAATCTGACTTGTGTGTGTTATGAGATCATCTTACTCCATGGCCCTGTTTCCTCGAGGCACTCTTAAAAAATTCATTTTGTGCACAGTAATCATAGTCTTTCTGAGACCACATTTTAGTGAAGTGATTCACCAAACATTTCTCATATTCCATTGTTTGGTAATTTCTTTGACATATTATGTCGAATAGCTCACGTGGATTGTCTATGCTCCCTGATCTGTAAAGTGGAAGGGATCTATGACAAACATTGCTAAGCTATTATGAACAAAGGCATAAATACATAAACAATGGAGTAGCAGGAACATTAAATAGAGAGAACTCAAACATAGAACCAAGAGAGAGTAAAGAAGACACCAATTTGATTACGGAGTTCATCCGAGTGGACTACGTCTCTGGGCCGAGCTCAATCGAGTGACCAATCTATTGAAATGTTTGAAATGGCCATACAATCTCCAATGGAGCCTCTTGCAACATGGATTTACAATAACTTGTAGCCTTTCCACAAAATCATACAAAAAGTCTCACTCAAAAACCCCTCTCAAAAAGCTCTCACAGCTCGAGATAATAACCAAAGAGTAAGAAAATTGACTTTTCCTAATAAGATCTACTACAAGACTAAGTACATCAATACATCACAACTCAAATTCTCTTAATTCCCTCTAAGAATTCTCTCACAAAAGCCTCTCAAAGACCAAGAGAAAGGGATACAATGGAGAATGATCAACTGATGGATGATTTGGGAAGCCTCCTAGATCCTCCTTTTATACTTGAAGTTGGGCCTATTTGGTTAAAACCAAAAATTTTGGATTTTTCCCCTTAAATGGAAAATTAAAAACCAATTTCCCCACTTACATAATAAAAAAAATAACCCCCCTTATCAAATTGTTTTTAAGCCCTTAACATATTCATATTCTCGGGCTTTTGAGGTTAGGGGTTGTTTGTTTGTATTCAATTTAAATCCTAACTAAGAACCATCAATGGTTAATTAGTTTAGAATTTGGGCTTTGTTCAGGGTTATTAAAAACCCACTCCACATGCAATTCAAACCAGTAGAGCGATGCAACGGCCACCATATATTTTAACTCCCCACCGATCGTGGGTTCAACTCCTACAGATGCCTTCTACCCTTCCACCGTTTGACAACACTTAACAAAACAAACAAATATGCACATAACACGTTACACTTGGTGCGATGGCTAGTTCGGCAACTTGTTACGTGGAGATCATGGGTTCAAGCCCCATAACAAACCTTTGATGAATATAACAAACTCGCCGACAGAGAAGTTTTCAAGGAGGAGACACATGTCCAAACCATATCACGCCATGTGTCAAACTATCATTCATCCAAGGAACAAGTCACCTGCCACGCAAGTGTCCAGTCATCATCTAGGACATGTGTCAACGCCCAATTCACTGACCATGGTGACGTCATCTGCCATGTCATTATGCCACGTCATCTGTACAACTTGTAGGGACTGACACGTGTCAGATGTTGATTGGTCCAACTTGACATCCGTATGATGAATCATCTACCAAGTCAACATGATGATGTCATGCTGACATCAGCAACCGTACCACATGGTGCCTTTGGTCAACTGAAACTTTGATTGGCCATATCGCACACATACGAGCTCTGATTTGCGCAAAATGAACGTTATTGGAATCATGATGACGAGACCTTCACAAGGATGCTAACTTCTACCATTTTTGATGATGTCAAAATTTCATCCTTTTTCTTATCCCTGGGTGCTGAGTTGATCGGCCTTTGACCAAAGTTTGACCGCTAATATCTCGCATGTACAGGCTCAAATTTTGATGAAACGAACATCGTTGGGTTCGTGTCATCGAGCCCTTCGAAGTGACATTGCTTCTGACCGAGTCTCAGTCCATCAACTTTTTTGCCTCTTGACGACCTTCAGGGCTAAGGGTTGACCAAACTTTGACTACACACAACTTGAGCAAATAGACTACTTTTTTGCCCATTCAAGTTGTGCTAGATTCAGTATTCTAAGTTGTATGCCATGGCACTGCTTCCAAGAGAAATGAGAACACTTCAATTTTTAGGTTCTGAAGATCCACCTGGATCACTCCCACTATGAGGCATGGGTCTTCCAGTGAAATGCATGGCGTTTGGCTATACAACTACCAATTGAATTTATACATACCCTACAATCATTGTATTCTCTGAGATGACCATCTCTATTGAAGCATTTTGTCAAGTGGTTCACAACCTTGCTATGCTTTCACATTTTGTTGAAAATCTGCTCGAGAAAATCACATTTGCTATCTCTACAATCATTGCATTTCAAGAGATGAGCTTTATTGAAGCATTTTGATGAAATGATACCCACCAATCATAGCATTCCCTAAGATGAGATTTCTTGAGACATTCTGTGAAATCATTCACAAGTCATGGCATATGCTTCCATTCTACATGTTTTGCGCGCTTGGCATTCAATGAGATCACGTTTATTTGTAATATTTTGTATGGTCTTAAATCCAATCCGCACAAATCTTGCAATCTATGCATTCCATGATGCATCTCTTTTAAATATTTTCCAAATGGTTCATGCACATCATCTTTGTTTGCTCATTTTGCATAAGCCATGAAAATCGGTAAAAAACCTATCATCTGCATTTACTTGGGAGTTTCTAAATATCAATTCAACAAATCCATTTTGTGCAATTCTTGCAATTAATTAGTTCCATGGTACATCCTTTCTTTATGCAATCTGTAAATAGTTTGAAACCTTAAACCATATTTCTTGGACACATTTTGTATAGTTTGTTTCCCTTTCATTTCTTTATTTATCAATAGGCAAGGGATGTTGACAAAAGTTTGTAGGATTCGGGGACATCCGCCACTGAACTTTCTTCAAGGCTCCTTGGAAACCCTTTTTCACCAAATCTATTTTATATATATACTACAAACATTTCATTCGATGAAACGACATCTTTCTAAGGCATTCTTCAAACAGTTTGAGCACCCTCTGCCAATCGACTCATATGCTTTATCTTTGTTTCAATGGGTGTTCATATGATTTCCATTCTTCATGTTGTGCAAGAGTGGAACTATCACAAGATGGCAGTGAAACAGGAGCTAGAGTGGAGCGCGAGTGAAATGAAATCAAAACCAGGACATTTGGTTTTATTGCCAGAGGTTCTCCCCGGTCCGACAAAACTTTTCATTTCAATTTTATAATAATTTTTTTTTCTTTACACATTCTCCTAAGTTTTGACTTTTTAAATCAAATTTTATCTTAAAAATTTTATCTATAAAAATTACCATTAAATCATTCCGAATTAATTGCGAAGAAAAAAAACTAAAGGCTTTAATTAAAATTTAATATTTATTTAAAAAGAATTGGATTTTGTTTATTTAACTTTATTTGTTTATCGAGGATCTATTTAGTACATTTAATTTTACCTTATTTAAATTTTAAATCTACCATTTTTTTTTCCAATTCTACAAAATTTCTTTTTTTTTTGTATTTTGAATTTCTGAGATTTTTATTTTTATGGACTCAATCTTTTAATTTTTGGATTAAAAGATTTTATTTATGAACATTTTAGATTTAAAAACTTTAAAATCAATTTGATTTCAAAATTTATTTATTTCTTTTCTAACATTAATAGTTTAAATCTTTTAAAATAAATTATTTATTTATTTATTTTGCATTTTTTTGTATTTTCATGTTTTAGCATTTTTTGTGTTTTTTCATGTTTTAGCATTTTTTTGTATTTTTTAATGTTTTAGCATTTTTGTGTTTTTAACCAGAGCGAGCGATCGACCGGACAAAAGAGGCACCACTAAACAAAACAAACAAACATGAACCAGTAAAATGAGCCTAAAGGCCGAGAACCACTTAAAGAATAAAATCTTTGATAAAAACGATAAAAGAGAAATGGCATCGCCGAAAGGCAAAAGTAATGACCGAAATGGAAACAACAACGACAAAAATAGAGATAAAACAAAATAAGGTTAAGAAAGTCCGGATAATCTGACGACCTGCCGGACAAAGAATGGTGTCGTGAAGAAAAGCGAAAGTGAACATGGTCGAGCAAAACCGGAGAACAGAAGGCTCAGCGAAAAAGATGCTCAGTCTGGATTCAAATGCTCAATCAACAAAACAAACCGATTCGCTCAAAACCGGTGAGTTCACTGAAAAAAATTCTGGGGCTTGTAAAGGCAACAAATGGTGACTCGGTGGGAAAATGCTCTAGAATTTCAAAGCGTCTTATTGGATTCCCTCGCTTAAAATCTCGGTTTATGCTCGTTCTAAGCAATCAAAAGCACAACATAATAATAAAAGCGGGATATGATGAGGTCTAGATGAAAACAAAATACGTTTGTTACCGTGATTCATTTTTCCCTCCATAAGCATTGTCAAAATCGCCAGTGAAATAGACTCAGCAAGCTATGTTGTTTGTAAGTTACATTTGTTACATATTGCAATGATATACTGGAAACGCGCTAACTCTCGCTGCCAAGGCAGGCATCCCCATGAAACCGCGATAGGTGCCTGCATGTGTGGTTCTCTCTAAGCATCGCTCTACTGCCAGCCAAGCGTCTATAGCCCTAGTAGAGATACCCAAATCACTCTTTGCTATTAAGTTCGCTTTTAGATTTTCTTTCTTTTCTCTTTTCTTAGATGTTGATTCTTTTGAAGTATAGTTTCTCATTTCTCTCAATCCTTAAGCAGTGAAGCTTAAGTAGAAGTTTCAGAACCATAGTGGACATTGTGAAAGAAAAATAACCCTTTAGATTTTTCACTTGGAGTAGAGCTTCCCCACCCGATGTAAACTATCTGATGGATTTATTAAGGTGTGTAGATCATTATAGACTTACAAAAACTCCACAAACCTGCATAATGTACCAAGTCCTAATACATGTTAATATTCCCCAATTGGAAATGGATGAAGGTAAATCAAAGTTTTCAAAACTATTGACTGATCAAATGTTCGAAAATGTAAATAGAAAACTCTCAATAGATTCACCTTTGGGAATAACTTGCATACAATAACTCAGCTTCCACTGTCAATGAAACGAATCCCCCCAGAGGATAGAAAAGAAACAAACAAAAAAAGAAAACCAGAAGAAAAGAAAACACAGGAAAACATGAAGAACTAGCAAAACCAAACAGAAAAAAGAATGAGAACAAAAATAAAAACAAACAACAAAAGATCAAACAAACAAAAAGAGAGAAAGCAGAGAAACCCAAAAACAAAACAAGAACAAGAGGACACAGAAAAAATAAAACAACAAAACAAAAGAAAACAAACCAAAACAAACAACATTAACCAAAATAAAATAAAAACTAACTAAACCAAAAACTAATACTAACCAATCCTAATTCTAAAAATGACTACAAAACTAAGCTCTACAAACATAAAACAACAAAAACTTATATATTGACCCGATTGATTTTTCATTATGTGCAGAAGCGTTAACTTACTAGGTACAATTCTAAACTTAGAAAATTTATCTTTATACTCAAAAATATAAAGTTTATGTGTAGTAAATCCATTATGAGGGTATAAAGTTTGAAATATTAATAGTTGTGGGTTCTCAACCTTGTCATGATTTACCCACAAACACATTTTATTGTCCCCAACGTCATAATCAAACTAAAAATCATTAAAACACAGAGGGTAATGGAAAGACACCACCTAATTTAGAAGATCTTTAGTTGTTGTGGCATGCTCATGTTGTATGATCTCCTCTTCATGAGGTCTCAGCTCATGGAATACCCCTTCACTTCACTCTAGTACAGGCATGTAAAAATAAAAGACATCCATTAGCAATGTATCATTATTATTCAAGACATCTAGACCTAGTTCAAAAATTTCATACATATCCTTATCATAAGCAACACTAGTTTTGAATATAAATCTAGTTTGTTTGAACGTATCAATAAATCTACTTTCCATATCCAACAAATTTGCACAAAGTATGGAAAATTTATTAGTCATGGAATCCATCTCGATGTAAAGACCAAGGTCATCAGAAGATGGGGAACAATTAAACATCTCCTCACAGTTACTCTCATCATTTTGGATAGATTGATTATCATTTTCATTTGTGCTAGTTGTTTCATCTTCCTGATCTAGTGGACAAGTATTCTAGAGATCTTCCATAAGTATTCCTTCAACTGTGATTAGTTGTTTGAAATATAACTCCATTCTACCAAGAAAAACATAGCAATCCATCTGAGAATGTTGATTGGTTTGATGTATCCTACATCCATTTGGCCTAAGAAATCCTGATAACTTCAAGTCTCCTAATTCTTCCAACTTCTCCCTTATTCGACTTTGCATATGTGGGATATCTAGCCAAAATGAAATGTGCTCTTTTGTCCATCCTTCATCACACTGATTCTCATCTTGCTCAGAATGTTTTTTCAAAGCGTTGGAAGGTATTGTTGATTTCTCATGATAGCAGTCCTGTGGTGATATTTTCTTCTATTTCAATATCATTGTTAGTATTAACATTTCCAATGAAACTAGATTTTAACCTAATATTTCCATTATGCTTTGAATTGATATCCATTTCATGCTCTTTTTCAAATAAAATGTCAAATTGATATACTTGCTCATCCAATATTTCACTTACAACTTCATTATAATGTAATGGACTATTCTTTGGAATATAACTGAAAAGAGATGGTTTAGTCAACACTTCATTGGTAGGTGGAATACTTACCTTTGTGGTTGGATTTTGTAAATATATATTCTTCCACTGGCCTTGCAAGGGATTGAATTTATTCAAAGTGTTGGAAAACATGGTGTTTGTAATATTAGGAAGGTTTTAGTTGCTTGGTGAGAATGATTGCATCTGGGTAGGGATGGTGGGTAAATTGGCATAAGACTGAAAAGGACTACAAATCGCAAGTACACGGGTATTATAATCCTAATTTTTGCTACTTGTATTCCTCACGTCATGTCCAACATGTGCCAATAAGAAAGCTTTGTGCAATATATCATGTAAGGAGGTAATCTCCCCACAACATCTAATTTATGTTGCAAACAAAGGATTCAAACCCCAATAGTAATGTTCCTTTATCATATAATCATTAATAAATGGATTTAAATATTGAACTCATTGATACATCAACAAAAACTTGTGATTAAACTAGTAAATTTATTTAGATGGTGTCCTTTTGTAGCTGCAAATTCAAATGATGGGTCTTGTGTTCATGCATAAGGGTCAAACTTATCCACAAATAAAATTTCTAACTACATCCATGAACAAATAGAATTCGGTAGAAGATTAACATACCATTGCCATGTTTTACCTTGCAATGTTTTAATGAAAAGTTGACAGGTTGTATCCTCATGACGAATCTGGTGAAGACTAATCAAATCTTTGTAAATCTTAACATGATCTTTAGCAATTTGTCCACTATTAGCGAAAAATTATGGAAGCCTATTATGCATATGGTAATGAATTTCGTTAAGAATCCTGGGAATACACAAAGGACTACCCATTGGGGCTGGGTTTTCCAAAATCTAACCTACTCCCATACAACAAATAAAAATTGTTCAAGGGCCCTCCTTCTAGCCAGATCTATCTATCGATAGCCAAATTGACACAACAACGTTAAAATAGAATATTTCTACTCTATTTCTCTTGAAAAAGATAACTAATCTAAAACCACCTATCTTCCAAGGTCTCTGTAGTTGTTCAAAACTGTGATGTTTTGCTGAGTGGTCAGTGAGGCTATAATGTTCAAGGGGCATGCTGGTTATGGAGCTTCTCAATTGTTGCAGGATCAAACTTCTATCTAAACCTACTCTAACATCAGAGTATTAAAAAAGGAAAAATACAAATCAGGGATGCAAGAGAAAGAAGAATGTTGATTAATCTAATTAACTAGACTTGTTACTCTTCAAGGAACACCTAAACCAAACTACATAACAAATCAACCTGTAATCAATAAAAAGTTGGGCATTCATTCGCAGTGCAAACTTTAACAATAGATCACAAATCACCATTTCGAACAAAAGAAAAGATAAAACTTCATTCCTTGAAAGATTCCAAATCAAAATGCTTAACAAAATAAACATCATTCTAGAATACAACTTGAAGCAGGTTTAAATATGGCTGCTTCTACTATTGCAAAACAAATAAACAACATTTACAAGTCTAGCAAGATTCACCAGTACACAAAAGCCAATGTCTTCAAATTGATTCAGCTAAACTAAGAATTACAGAAAAGTGTATCATCTACTCTACTACTAACTCTAATCAACTAACTTGTAAAACTTATAACTTTATCCCAAGTGTCTCCCTTTCAAAGTGAGGAGATTTTTTACAATAATATCTCCCTAATTACTCAATTTTTACTCAAAACTCAAACATCAAAAGTTGTAGCTTTTGTATGAAGGCAATTAAATCAGAAAGATAACTTTATGTTTCAGCTTTCCTTCAATCTTAGTTGACTTTTAGTTCACAATTACAGTTTCTGATTTCACTTAGAGTTAGTTCTTTGCATGATGTAAGGTAGCATCTTTCTCTAGAAATCATGCTAAACGTGTCCACCATTCATTTAGTTCACTTCTAGTTCAATAATCTTTTTTAATAGAAAAATTCTCTCGTTTGCACATTAACATTGTAAATCATCTCCATTGTCTATTCCCACATTCAAAAGCACCTGTAAAACATAAACATAAACGTGTATTAATTTATTTATAATAATCATTTTTTAAAATCAATTAATTGTTCCAATTTATTTCATTTAAACATAAATTTCATGATTGAAATAAAAAAAAAAAACCCCTTTTGGATTGAATGTGACATCAAATTAATGCTCTTTCTCATTTGATCCCAAATCCCTGTAAATCATTCAAGAACTCCCGCAATTGAAACAATAAGAAAACCCCCTTTCTACAAAATTTATTGTTATTTTAAAAGAAATAACATTAAGAATAATATTTTCTCCTTTAATTTTGTCATTATTTTCATCGTGAATTAGACCTGTAGAACACAAAATGCGTAGTTAATTAACTCAAAAAATTAACTAAACAATACCAATTTTTCAATTAAATGCAAATATGACAGTTTTTTTTACTTCCACAATTGAAATAAATAAATCTCTTTAGTCAACATTATTTTAAAACATTAATTAAATTGACGCCCAATTTGCATTATCATATTCCCGAGACATGCAAGGGTTAATTTCCCTAGTAGTTTCTGCTGCTCCAATTTCTTTTCTGCAATTCATCTGAAAATTGTTGAATTCTAACTTTTCTCAGTATTTAGCAATGTTGATGTACGCATTTCACCATCTCTAGTGAAATCTACCCACTTCAGACAAGAATGACTTGTCACCCATGAGATCTGAAGTAAACCGATTTAACTTCAACAGCTGTGAATAATGTTTGTTTTGCCTGAAACTTTTTACAGCCTCTACAACAAGTCCATTTTATTCCATTTCCTTTAATCATCGTTGTCATGTAATGGAATCTCTTTGAAGCCTTACACAAACGATTCACTGCATGCCTTGGCTTGCATATTTTGCATGCAATGTTTATCAAGGCAGTTTTGAAACCTTTGAATCAAATCCATTTGTGGATACATCTGCAAAAATTTGACTCCATGAAATGGTATCTCCCAAGGTCACGGCTTACCCAGCCCTTTACATTTCATTGCTGGTCTACAGAGGCAGTTTGCAACAAATCTATTTTATGCCTATCATTTGTGCTTTCCCTTTGATGTGACCATACAAGGAGCACATTTACCAAAGCATTTGGGAATCTATGCTTAAACCCACCAATCTGCACTTGTTCTAAACTTCTCAAATGTCTTTAATAAATCTGTTTTGTGCATATCTCATCTAAAACCATCCCCCTTCGCAAGGAAATTCTCTCTTTCAGAAAAAATTTCTTAAACAGTCTATGTACATTTTCAAATTCATTTTGCGCGGATCCATTCAAATCTTTTTTTCAATCACTATATGCCATGAAAAGACATCTCTCTGAGGCATTCTGGAAAACAATTCCTTCGCCACATTTATGCTGCACATTTGCATTACCTAAGGCGACTCTCTGTTGAGGCATTCTGTCAAAAAAATTGCGTGCATTTCTATCAAACCCCGCATTCATTGCATCTGATGAGATGACATATCTTTGAGGGTTTGATCAAACAACTTCCTACTCCTGTCGATTTTTCTACATTTTTGTTGCACTATCACCAGGGCAGTTACAACTATAACATTTGATTAAGTGTCCACGTTGGCGGGCAAGGAGGACGTGGGCAGAGGTTGTGAAATCCTCTTTACAACCACCAATTTCATTTGCTTGAAATTTTCTTAAGCGTATTCAAAAAATCTGATTTGTGCATGTTTTGCAATCATCTTACTCCCTGGCCCTGTTTCATTGAGGCATTCTTCTTAATTTCATTTTGTGCACTGTAATCATAGCCTTTCCGAGACCGCATTTTCGTGAAGTGATTCACCAAACATTTCTCATATTCCATCATTTGGTAATTCCTTTGAGGTATTTTGTCGAACATCTCACATGGATTGTCCATGCTCCCACTATGAGGTGCGGGTCTACCAGTGGAATGCATGGAATTTGGCTATACAACTGCCAATTGAATTTGTACATACCCTGCAATCATTGCGTTCTCTGAGATGACCATCTCTATTGAAGCATTTTGTCAAGCAATTTGCAGCCTTGCTATGCTTTCACATTTTTTTGAAAATCTACCTGAGAAAATCGCATTTGCTCTCTGCAATCATTGCATTCCATGAGATGAGCTTTCTTGAAGCATTTTGATGAAACGATACTCACCAATCATAGCATTCCATGAGATGAGCTTTCTTGAGGCATTCTATCAAATCGTTCACAAGTCATGGCGTATGCTTCCATTCCTCATGTTTTGCATGCTTGGCATTCCATGAGATCGCGTTTATTTGTAACATTTTGTATGCTCTTAAATACAGCCTGCATAGATCTTGCAATATATGCATTCCATGGCGCATCTCTTCTAAACATTTTCCAAATGGTTCATGCGCATCATCATTGTTTACTCATTCTACATAAGCCATGAAAATCGGCTAAAAACCTATCATCTGCATTTACTTGGGAGTTTCTAAAGATCAATTCAACAAATCCATTTTGTCAAGTTCTTGCGATCGTTGCATTCCATGGGATGACCTTTCTTTATGCAATCTGTAAATAGTTTGAAACCTTAAACCACATTTCTTGGACACATTTTGTACAGTTCTTTTTCCTTGCATTTCTTTAATTATCAATAGGCAGGGGATGTTGACAAAATTTTGCGGGATTCGGTGACATCTGTCACTGAACTTGCTTCAAGGCTCCTTTGAAACCCTTGTTCACCAAATCTATTTTGTATATATACTGCAATCATTTCATTCCATGAAACATCTTTTTGAGGCATTATTTACATAGTTCGAGCACCCTCTGTCAATTGGCTCATATGATTTCTCCGTGTTTCAATGGGTGTTCATACGTGTTCCATTCTTCATATCGTGCGGGAGCAGAACTATGACAGGATGGGAGCAGAACGGGAGCTGGAGCGGAGTGGAGCGGGAGTGGAACGAAATCAGAACCAGGACATTTGTTTCTTGTGCTGGGTTCAGGGTTCTCCCTGGTCCGACATCCATAATGTTGCGGGACTATTTTGGAATTTGAAACTTTTGATTTTTTGATGCCAAAGTTCTATTCGGGTCTAGGTCCGGGTCGGACAGAACTTCTCATTTTCAATTTTATATTTTTTTTTTCTTTACACATTCTCCTAAGTTTTGACTTTTAAAATCTTTTAAATATTAAAAAGATTTATCTACTTAAATTTTTTATTAAATCTTTTAATTAAAAAAAAAAAACAGTTTTTATTTAAAAAATTTAGTATTTATTTTAAAACTTTTAAGTTTTATTTATTTAACTTTTAAATCTATTTTAAAATAAAGAGATCTATTTATTTATTTAATTTCCTTACACTTATTTAAATTTGAAATCTATATTTTTTAATTTTAAATTTTTTTTTATTTTTTTGTATTTTGAATTTACATTTTTTTATTTTATATTTCAATCTTTAAATTTGAATTTAAAAGTATATTATTTATGAACATTTTTAGATTTGAAACTTTAAAATCAATTTTATTTCAAAATTATTTATTTATTTTCTAATTTTTAATATTTTAAATCTTTTAAAATAAAAGATTTATTTATTTATTTTGTATTTTTGTATTTTCATGTTTTTAGCATTTTTGTGTTTTTCACGTTTTAGCATTTTTTATTTTTAAATGATTCTAAGGTGAATGATGCATCGATAAAGACGCATAATTTAGACTAAAAACAAACATGAAACTAGAAACAAAACAACACAAGAAACAAGCACGAAAGAATACACTAGATGAAGACAAACAAAACTATAGAAACAAAAAATGACCAAAATTGAGATGAAAAGTAAACAACCAAAACAAATGAACAGAGCAACAACGAAAGACAAGACAAAGCAAAAATGGGTCAAAGAACAAGATGAGGACGAAACAAGACCAGACAAGGAACGCGAACCCGAACGACACCTAAAGGCGAAGTGGGGATCGAAGTCATGGAAAAACCAAAACTTGAAACCCAAAAAGGTGTCAGTTGTTGATTCCATCCCGCAACTCGATCCTGACAAAACAAACCAAAAAAATAAAAGAAAACATAGGGGGTCCCCAACTTTTCCAAGTGAAAAGTTGGGGCGTGTATGCAAGGCATAACATGAAGTTCTTGAGTATGCTCGATTTCGTTGCAACTGATTATTTCACAAAGTCGGTCAGTTTGACCACCAAGAGCAACTAGTCAAGTAGTCATTGATTTCTTCTTTACTTGTCAATATTTTGAGTAGGTTTGGTGTTCCTGAAAGAATTGTTTCTAATAATGCCATGTGTTTTAGGTCTGAGGAATTTATTGATTTTTGTAATCAGCATGGCATAAATGTATCCTATTCATCCCCATATCATCCCCAAGGGAATGGGCAGGCTAAGTCTAGCAATAAGAGCCTTATGAAGATTATTAAGTGAGTGCTTAAGAAGAATAAGAAGGCTTGGGACTTAAAATTGCAGCTAGCATTATGGGCTTTCAAGACCACGGTAAATAAATTCATTGGACAATCCCCTTTTAACTTGTTCTATGGGGTTGAAGCCATAATACCACACAATAATCTACTGAAAATGTATAAATTTGTCCAAGAGTATGACACTAATATTTGTGATGATATGCAACATCAGGTGGATGAGTTAATTGAGATTGACGAAACTAGAAGAGAAGCTCATAAAAGAAATGAGAAGCTGCAGCTCCAAGTCAAACACCTATGGTCAGCCTCCTATTTGATCAGATACACATGGGGAAGAATCTATTTCTAGTCCTCATAAGTGAATTTCTAGAACCGCCGTAATACGGATAAGCTCTTGAAACCCTATTTCTTTAAATAGGTTATCTTTCCATGTTCATTGTACATTTCTATAAATGTTGAACATAATTTTGGCTTGTTTTCTTTCTACTGCATCTACTTACCTTGTTCGAGCAAGCTCCTAGTCTTTTTTGAGTTCCTCTGTGTTGGTCTCCTTCACCAGAAGATTTGTTTCTTGCCATACCTGCTAGGGGTATGCATCCCTGAGCATGAGCCACTGATGGAGCTCCTAAAAAATTTTAGATTTTGAGCTCATTCTTTGCTTGGAAATGTTATGTCACATGTATGTCCACTAGTAAGGTCTAGGGTTTTAGCTCTTCATCCTTGTTTTCATGTTCTTTATGTTTTAAGCCTTCACCATTTTAATTTTGGTTTGACTTACTCTACCTAGTCGCCAGTTATTCAAGTTATATCTTAGGCTATTTTAAACATCCTTTTACTAGCCCCTTTCACTTAGGTGTGTCGATCGCCTAGTTTTACATCATTTTAAAGAATTTCTAAGTTAGGTTGAAAATATTATAAAGTCGCCTTTAAAAGTGTCCACCTTGAGGGTCAAAACTCGTTGACCTAGTGTTGGCCCCATTTTAAAAACTAACCTTGTCGGCATGTGTAGAAAATACCATCCGTTTAATCTGAAGACAAGATCCTAACCATCTATCACACACTATGCAGGAGTTGAAGAGTGCCTACTAGAAGAGGTGCAAGGTCTATGATTATGTGACATATTTCCTCGCTATGGTGGGGTCAAGTTTGTCTACATTATGTTTGATGTCCACTACCTCCAATATTGACGGTTCATGAGCAATAGCAAGGACAAATCTTAGCCATCTATCGCACACCTCACAACATTAATATAATGCTCATCGGGAGACATGTGAGGTCCATGAAAGGATGATGTGTGTACTACTCTGTCCAATAGGAAAAGAAAGTGGAACCCACAGAAAGAGATGATGAGGTTTCCAGTCAGCAATCTCTTATTAGCTGACGAGTTGGAAAAGTATCACAAAGTAAATTCAAATTGTGTTGAATCAATCTGAGTCACTTGTGGTGTCATCTCATAATGAAATCGACAGTTGCTATTTGAAATTGAGCATGTAGGAATTTGATCCATTTTGCTTCATGTGAGCAAGCAGTAATGGTTGAAAGGACACAAGCAATTATTAAAATTGGGTCATGAAATATGCAAAAAATTGATTTCCTAACATTATTGAAGGCTACAAATTGGTGCAGAGCAACCTGAAATTTGATCAAAGTGTTCAAGTTGGAGCATGCACAAATTAGGGTTCCTAAAAATGAAAAAAATCCATGAGTATAATTAAAATTGAACTCTATACTTTATTTGAAATATCATGAGTTAGGGTTGGATTGAGATTGTTTTCTTCCAATTGCTTTAACTTACATGTTTTAATTGCTTTATGCGTTAAAAGTTGTGTATAAAATTATTTCTCTTGGCTGAGTTTGTTCAATTTTGTGTCTTGTGTTTGTATCTTAAGCCGCTTTATAAGGGAATAACTTTTTAAGTTTTTTTCTATTAGAACCCTATTCCATTGCAAACCCGCCTGAACATCCATGGCCCCAAAGCAAAAAATCAGCAATTTGAAACCCCAACTAGGTTTCTCTCTTATGATATTGTTGACTAGTTGAAACCCTCAACTAACAAGAAGAGAAATGGAGCAAGGATGTACAATCTTCCTAAAGTTTATGAAGGGTTATAGGATAGGCAGGCTTGGATCCAAGATGCCAAACTGCCTTATACTAGTTGGAAAATGTTTAGAAATTGGTTTGGGAATAGAAATTGTGAATGTCCCATTTTCCATACATGGAGATATGAGATGGGGAAGCTAGTGGTCCCAAATTTATATGTGGATGTGGATTTTCTCAAAGATATCATAGCCAGATATGATCCTGTGTTTAGAATTGTAAGGGCTTATAATGGTACTGAAGTTGTCAAGATTACCAGGGAAGAGATTGCAGAAGTTTTCAAACTGCATGAATGGAGCCAAGATATGATTCCCATTAACCTTGAGACTTTCAAAAAATAATATGAGAACACCAAAGTTGTGTTTTGAACCACATTGTTGTCTATGCACTATGCTTCTACTGGAACTGGGAAGAATAGGAAGAAAATTAAGATTGGAAAAGATGAGAAAGAACCTTTCCCTCTGAATTATTTTACTCATTACTTTAGGAAAACTATTTTTTTATGTATCAGATTATTAGCTTTGATGCACTTGAGACAATACCCATTGAGTATCTATACATGGTTGGCCATATTCAATATGTAGCTTTTAATGTAGTTTATGATTATGCCACTTACCTAGCAAAGAACATGAATAAGCATCTGATTGATATCAAGGGAGGAAAGAATTGGGTAAAATTATGGTGGTATTCTCTTTTAATGCATATGATTTTGTATAAGCAAGAGAATTATTTTGGTAAATATATTTCTCTAAGGAAGGTGGAGGGTATTGTTGAGCTACCTATCCAATGTTGGACCCAAATTCTGGATATGGATGACTAGAAGTTTGATTACCTAGTTTTTAATAATGTCATTGCATCTAAGCTCAGGAGAATGTTGGTTCTTGATTTTCCAAGGATCGCAAAAGAGATTCATTACTTTCTAAGGCCTATGGAGAGGAGGCATGAATTGAATATAACCCTTAATTGGGGAGATATCATTGCATACCCAGATAGAATTATATTCAGGGTATATGGGACTTCCTCCTATCCTTTTTTTTAACCAAGGGATGTACCCCTTAGAATTGGAATCGTAGATGTCATGAGATAGTTGGTAGGAACCTAGGAGTGCTATTTGCCAGAAAGTAAGAAGAAGGTTTCATTCTTCCCTAAGTATATCATATTTGCATATTTTGTGTTGATAAAAGGAAAATGGAATCCTTTGATGGAAGTCCTCAAGCCTTAAAAATTAGCATCAACTCACCCTAGAAACCATGACCGAGAAAGATTCATCCATGAAGTAAAAGAAAAGAGGTCATTGGGGTATTTTTTCACAATTTTTACTACCCTAAGGATGTTATCAGAAACATTTTTAGTTTCCAATTGCAAGATAAAGAAAAGAAACATATATTGCTTATGAAAAGATGGTGACTAATATTCAAAAGTTAGATCTAACTTATGATCCTCTGGCCAACATCAAAGGAGAATGGAACAAGGTAAAGTATGTATTGGAAAACTTTGAAAGTGTTGTTGGTATGTTGAGAAGAGAAGACATTGTCAAAGGAAAGGGAAAAGCCTTAGCAATAGAAGAAGGACCATTTGTGCCATTGGATGAAAGGCCTTCCTACTAGCCACCTGGGTGATCCCACAATAGTGGTTTACAATTTTTGGCCAAACTGGACACTCAAATAATTGTTTTTAACTAAATCTTCACTTTCAGGCACCTATAGCGGCTAAACCATGAGGAATTTGAAGATGATGCAAACTAGAGTTTCGTGACATTTTTTCTATAGATTCTAAATATATTTTTTTCAAAATTTTTGGACTCAAATTTCACTTTTGTTTCCATCTCCCTCAAAAACTAGTTTTGTTTAGAAAACAACATTTTTAAAAAGTGACGCTCACCGTATAACACATAACTTTTTTTCATGAAGGATAAAATTATAATTCTTTCGAATTTAGATTCGTAACTCTTATATCTAGTGCTTCCACTTGGTTAGATAGTTTTTTATTCAATATTTTTTCTTTAATCAAGTTTCAAATTTAAATGAATTATAATTTAGACATAGTGTGACTATATAACATGTAACATTTTTTGTGTGTATCAAAATTCAATTTTTTTTCTTTGTTGGATCAAGGACTTCAATATCTAGTGCACTAATATTTTTAATTTTTTTTTAATAATATGCTATTTTTCTGCATGTGCAAAACAGAGAGCTTTATTTTCGGTAAAAAACCTATATTCACGAGAAATAAAAAATAAATATAATAAGTATAATAATTATACTTTTTGGGAATCTTAGAATAAAGAATACATACTTGAAAATAAATAAATTTTAAATGAATTCATTTAATCCACCAAAAGGTAAATCAAAAGTGGTTTTTTATCAGCATTTTGATAGGTGCAAAGGAGACTTTGTTATAGGTATGGTTTAAAACTAGCAGGGTTCTATCCAAGGGGGTTTGATTTAAGGTAGTTTGATCAAACCCTCTTCAATTGGAATTCTTTAAATGAAACCTTTTAAGGCTTAAATCATTATATTTTCTAAAAATATGTGATTTCAGCAAAAATTAGTTCCTCCCAGAAATTGTAAACCAGCTTTTTGGGATCACCCACCTAAGAATTTAAGGGTGTATACTAGGAAGAAGGAGATATTTAAGAAGGAGCATGCAGAACCAACCCCTATTGTACCAAAGGATTCAAGGATAAATTTTCCAAAGTTCTCCTTCCTCAAAGCAACCACCAGTCAAAAAAACAAAGGGTTGAAGTGAGCATGGAATTTGATTACCTTGACAGTGATGTAGATGATATTATAATAACCTCTAAAGATATGCAGCAAAGGATGCCTTCTCCTTCGAGAGATGTTGCATCAAGCTCTAGGACAAGTATCATGATATTGGGAAAATAAAAATTAAGTGGTGTAAGCAATATCAATGACATGAGGAAGGAATCTTGCAAAGATTTTATGGAGGATGACTCATTTATTGAAACAACAACTTTTAGGGATTTTATATGGAGAGCAAAGGTTGGAGAGTATGCAGAGCCTTGGTTGTTGTTGAAAGAAGTATACATCACAAGTTGCCGAAAAATGTTGTTCAAGCTAATGTGAGGCAAGAGATGAGAAAACAATTTAAGGATATTACACATGAGAAAGGAAGAGAACCTGTATGAAAAATTGGTGTATTATTATTTCTTGAATGGGATATTGTTGATGCATAAATGTATTGGATACGATAAGGAGGGCTAATAAATAAATATTTGAAGCTGAAGAAGAATCCAAGTTGGCACTTCAAGGATTTTCATTCAGCCATGAGTGGGATACTCTAGCGATATGGTCAATGTCTCTCAATTCAAGGAAACCCAAAGTTTTAGAGGTATCAAAATTTAGTGGTAGCCTGATTGTAAAAAGAGTTGCAGACACTCCAGCATTAGAAATTATTGATATGACCATAAATGCTACTAGATTTACAAAAGAAATAGTTGAGCACCTCACTAATGATAGGGATACATTCAAAAGAAAATATTATGATATTCTAGATAAATATAACAAGATTCAATAGAAAGTAGCTGAGCTTGAAACAAAGTGAGAGTTTTGGAAACAACAAGTGGACACATTGCAGTCTCAAGGGTAGGCTAGTTCAAGCTATATCTCTCCCACTTCTCCTATAACTCAACCTCGGTCTCATCCACCTAAAAAATTCTTGTCAATTGTGCCTTACAACATGGGTTAATAGCCTATTGTAGTTGAGAAGTCGAGTACATTGGAGGCAACCCCATTAGATGAACCCACAAAAGAAAAACTGCTTCAACAAGTTGAGGAGTATAAGAAATTTCTTGAGGAAACACAGGTCATGATGAATAAGAATAATTCAAAAGATTTTTCACACTTCTTGAGGCACCTCAATAGCAAAATTCAAGGTAAGTTAAATAGTTTCCATGCTATTTACTCTTTGATGTTGAAAGCAATGAATATGTCTTAGAGGGATGGAGAATTAAGAACCCCGCTCTTAGATAGATGGATTCCTAGAGTTAGTGATTTGAAGCTAATGTCAACTAGTGTTAAGAAACAAGGGGACAACCTCCAAAGGTAATCCTAACTTACAAGTTTGTCTATGATGTTAGGGAACAACCATTCCATGGGTATGTTGCTCCATTAGAGAAGAAAATAAAAGAGTTAAAAATCAAGTATGATTAGGCTGAATTGACATTGTTTCCTGATATTCTGCAAGCTCGTGATGAATTGAAGTCTCTACAGACATGGAAGAACTAGGTGGATGCTACAATTGTTTGTTACTCAAGCAGAATTAATCTACCAAGATGTTAATATAGACATACTGAAAGATACTTTGGAGAATTTATCTTTCATTATTATCTTTCTCAAAGAATTTGATAGGAAGCTAATTTAGTGATGACAAAATACACTCCTTACAGAAAGAAGATGGGTGAAATTATTCATTTTGATTGGCCATCTGAAGAAGAGTATGAGCATTGGAAGAGGATATTCATGGTTGGGTTGGATTAGTAAATTCAAAGTGGAACACATACACTTGGTCAAGTATTGTACAAGTATGACCTATGAAGTTGTAATGTACAAATTATGTGTCTCCAAACTAAAGGTATCACAGAAAAATATTGATTATTGATGATGTGGTTTTGATTTGGATTTTGTGTACTTTTCCTACCTTTACCAATTTTGTCATTTTTCCCAATGAATTGGACTTGCTACAATTGATTGAAGATTATTCTTTTCAACATGTACCTTTTAGAAGGTGAGGTTGCTTCTCACAACAAATGCAAATAGCCTTTGTCTCATATGTATTCCCTCCAATTAGATATGTAAATATAACTGAATTAGGGAATATGTCTTGTAGTGGTCCAATTAGAATGTGACATGTGTGCATTTGGCCTGAAGCTTGTTTTTACTCACTTATTCTATAAAAGGGAATTCATGGCCATTTATGCTAGTATTTTGTTGAATTCTGGAGTCAAATTATGTAATTGAAGAACATAGAGAAAATATGTTAGGAGTCTTTATCTAATTTTTTGAGTCTAGATAGTAAGTTTTGTCAAATGTATGGTTTTTGAGCATATCACAATGATAATTGTAAATTTCCTGAGTCTATAGTCTCTCCAGCTTTAATTTGTACTTGAGTTATTAATGAAAATATTTATCAAAGATCATTTCATTAATTGTCATTGTTGTTGAGCTTTAGTATACGATTTTATTTTAGCTTTGGTTCAAAGAATCGGTTAAAATGCTTAGTTCTAATCATAAATTCATGTGCATAAAAATTGGATTTGATAAGTAGTCTTAGGCTTTGATTATAGATGGGTGAATTGCAAAGTAATTTCACTAAGATCATTTCTATTTAGGATTAAATGTATCTTGCATTTCAATTTACATTGACTCCAAGCCCATAGATAATGACATTAATCTCAGTCATTATAAGCACCTTTTAGGACTCTGGATACCCAACTTGAGAACATAAATTTAAATAACTTTTCAATCAATCTTTTAATTGTTGTGGTTGGTGTTGTTTGTATTCTCGGTTGTAGATTTGTAAGTATTTCAAGGAAATGCCAAATTCTTGAAGGATTTCATCTTCCTAACCTTTTAGAAGAATATATCTACTTATCTATGCAATGTATACGTCAATTGTTTAAAAGAGGCATATAATTTACATTGTGGGACCACCCTCCTTGGCTTTACAGAGCCCAAAGTGAAGGAGATAAAGCAATTGATGTTATATCTCATTTGTTGGCCACTTATCTTGTAGGTATTTGAGAATTGAGTTTGGAAAACTATTATCACATTATGACAACAAGATCACTGAAGCTTTATTTGGTAACCATTTTTATAAATCCACCTAGAAACATAACACTCCTGTTACATTTGTTGAACAATTACACTATCCCTTGAACAATAGGAAATGAAAAATGTAGCTAGAATTCATTAAAGCAATTAGATTACTCACAAAATAGAAGGAAATAATAGATGTAACTCAAATGAAACAAATGTGCATAAAAAAACTTATGGTTAGTTCACAACATTACATGGAGAGATTTTTCACACGGGGGAGATTTTTTGTTTCAGAATAAAGGTGAAGGAAAGGAAAAATAGAGGCAAAGGTTTTTTGTAGAATGAAGAGATTTTGAGTCTCGAAGCTTTTCCAAATTGAAGAAGGGAGCAACCAAGTGGCATCATTGGATGGATTTTTTTGCTTCTTTTGTTTCCTTTTATTCTAATTCTCTTCTCATTGTAAGGGGTTCCATTTTCTGAAAGCTTTGTAAGGCAGGTAGAAGCTCTGGGTAAATTTATAAAGCTAGGGCGAATTATGACCATTAGTCATTAATTTGAGGTGTTTGTGTTCTAAATTGAGGTTCATTTTTATATTTTAAAATTGATGATTTTCTCCATGATTGAAATGTAATGGTCTTTTGAATTAAATAATCAAATATTATCATGGTTTTTTCATGCACATTTGTTGAAATTTGAGTTACATTTGTTATTGCCTTTTGTTCATTAAATAATGCAATTTCTTTAATGAATTTCAGTTGCATTTGTTCTTGCCTATTTTTCAAGGGATATTGTAATTACTTCAACAAATATAATAGGAGTGTTGTGTTTTAGGTGGATTTGTAAAAATGGTTAGCAGATAAAGCTTCAGTGGTCTTGTTGTCATAATATGATAACATTTGTAAAGATCTTCAAAACATGTCTAACACTGTAGGATTAAGTGCTAGTTATATGACTTTGTAGCCCCTTTTTGGCACCGGTTAATCTTCATGCATCTATTGTTTTCAGCTTGGTCCCAAATTATTAAATCAAAAATCACTTCAATTTTTTATTTTGAGTTATGTGTTTTCCATGTTCTCCATGCTGGATAATGAAATTCACTCAATGTCTTAGCCAATGTTGAGTGACATTTTATGTTTCTTAGCATAATTTGTGAGACTGTTATCTATTAATAAATACCCTATTAATTATGTGTCTAAATCTTTAGGTGTTGCTAAAGGGTCACCCCCTAGGTACTACAGAGCCTGAAGTGCAGGGGAAATGTGTTTCAATCTCATTTCCTGTTAGTTGGCCAAATCCATCTTTGAATCAAACATAAGAAAGTGGCTAGTCTTTAGGATTCATTTGATATACTAATTGGAAATAACAAGATCATTAAAGCAATTACATTACTCACAAAATACAAGGAAATAAAAAGAAGCAACTCATCTAGGTATTTCCCTTATTTCTACCCTCTCCTCCAAGAGAAGAGGAGAGGGAAGAAATAATTAAATTATTTAATGAGGTCATTAATTTATGAGGAATTATAAAGGATCTGGTAAGAAGTAATGCTTTATGAACAATGAGTTTTCATAATGTAAAGCACCATGAAAATATTCTAAAATTGTCAGTGTTAAATAATTTCTATACTACTGATTGTCAAATGTGTGACTCCATTGCCCAATCGATGAGACATTGATCTATTTGTTAATGGTATTTGCAATTTGAAGGATAATAATAGTATACCTGATCATGGAATCAAGATTAGAACATATATCATTTAAAATTTCTTGATCATGAGGCATGTACTTGAAATATTGCTCTAGTCCTAGTGAATTAACAATTTTTTACTTAAAGATTAGCCAACCTTTTGGTGAATTATGTTATTTACCCCTCATAGGAACCGATATGTGTTTTGATGTGTTATTCACTAAGAAAATCAAATGGAACATAATTAGGAGCACACTCCTAGGTCCCACAAAGCCTGAATTGGAGGAGTGAATATATTCAAATCTTTTCACTCATTAAGTTGGCCCTTCCTCTTGGGAATTCTTGATTATAGGAGTTGGCTACTCTTTAGAGATTTCTAAGGGTGTATTGGAAAAAACACCAATAGAATTATGACTCTTACTAAAGAACCTAATAATTTAGCTTACATCAAATGTTCAGATCTACAGGTTTAGAGGAAAAGGATAGTCAACTGCTGCAAAATTCTAGGTATTCTCATAGAATCAAAGGAGAATTGATCATATTTATAGAAAATTATGATAAATTTTCCATGCTTGATTTGTAAAGGATTCCTTACTAAGTGAATTAGCACTAGATGATAGAATATTAGAGATAATTTAGCATGCATTTCAAAATGTGAGTTATAATCATGCAAATATTATGAGATCTTAAGTAGAGTTTGTAGCATTTGTACACTGTAAAGGCTTAGGATCATAGTTTCTATAGGAATTGGTGTAGCATTGTGTAGTTTCATTTTAATTTTCTTAACTCTCTTTTGAGGAGTAAGGATGGGTTGTCAAGCTACAAATTCTAGTGTGGATGCAAATGCAACCATGCATAATGGATAGCCTTTGTCACAACAGGAAATTTTAGTAATGAGAGGTACAAAGACATTAGCTTTGATAAAATTTGCGGTCATCCAAATGTTATGCCACACAAGGTCAAAGACATGATACCAAAGTTCAATGGTGACAAATCTAAATCAACAAACATATGAAAGAGTTGTTGATATGATGGGAGATTATGAAGTGGATTTTGAAGATGTCATGAAATTATTTGTTCAATCCTTTAGGGGAGATGCAAGAGATCGATTCTCTTATCTCCCAACTTCCTCCATTCATTCATGGGAAGAACTTAAGGAAGTGTTCATGGAGCAATTTGGAGAAAGGGTTGACCCAGTCTTAATTAGACAAAAATTCATGAGTATGGAGAAGGAAGAGGATGAGTCAAATCCTTCTCTCAATCTCAGGTTTTCAAAATTAGTAAGAGATCTATCCCTACAAGCATAATACCAAATGGTGCAGAGTGTTTATTAATGTATCTAGGTGCATTTTATCAAAGGATGAGTTACCTCTTGAGAGACAAAGAGCCTAACACATTGTATCAAGCATACAAAATGGAAATATATATTGAAAACAATTAGAAGTATTCAATGATGAAAGGATTTGCAATGGCCAAGGTTGATAATTCTAATCATTCTCATGCTGGTGTAGCAGCTTGTAGATCAATTAGTGGAAGTGTGAGCTGACAGGATAAGCATCCTATCACACCAGTTTCCCCATTGTCACATTGTGGGACTTATTCAAAGACTCAAGCTAAAATTTCATAGGAGCAAGGTAAATCTGATCATGTATTTTCAGCTAAGAGCTTACATGAAATGAAGAGGTATCTAAGGGAATCACCCTATGATTTGTTCTCTAGATTTGTGGACACCTTATTATAGATACGTAAGGATCTCAGGCCAAAGGACTACATATGTATTGATTTT
>VDFB02070479.1:0-27617 GCA_007258455.2 Sequoia sempervirens
AGAATATGTTTTACAATGCTTCACGGTTTTAAGTTCCCAATTCGATACAACTTTAAACTAAAAACAAAGTAGTAATTCCAATATTCTTATCTTGTCAAAGCAAAGACTAAGAATACCAGCATGATAACGATAAATGATAAAACAAGAAAACTCACGAAGGCACAAAGTTGTTTCGTAGCTTTCACCAATGAATCCTTTGAGATATGTAACCAGTGTTGTATTAGAAGCACAAAGTCTTTTAGAGAATTCACCAATAGTATTCAATCAATATCATAAATTCGAATAAAAGAGTGTAACTCAAAGTTTACATGGATTTACTCAAAGCCCTTTAGATCTCAATCACTAATCACTGCCAATTCCAATCAAATCCAAAAGATAATCGATTACAACACAAAGTTTGGTACACAACTCACTTCTTTATTGATCAAAATAGATTCACAAAGATGAACACAAAGTTTCATGTATTTGCTTCTCAAAATGGGCAGCACTTCGTTGCAAAAGATAAAAGTTAACTATTACAAAAGAATCCCCTCATATTTATAAAAGAGAGGTAAGAGCAAATCTAGGAAAAGTAGATGAGAGAATTTAGGAAAGTTAAGTGAGTAAATTTAGGAAAATCTCACCTAACAAGTCAACTTATTCAAAAATGTTGTCCATCTTTTCAGGAAAACATCTATGTTTTTACATGTAATTACATCTTGGAAAAAGACACATAAGATGTCGAGAACTATTTACAAAATGCATAAATGAAAGCATAAAACTATCTAACACTGGAGATGAAAAGAAGTCTTCATGGTTCCTTGCATTGGGCATGAAAGTCTTCATATCTCTTCTTTGTCTCCAGTACAAATGCGTCATCTAGACCAACTGTGTAATCCACAATGGTGTGAACTCTGGTGATTGATCTTCTAGCAGACGAGCAGATTTTATTGCATCTATCAAGATGCATCTTGAGATTATGAAGAGAAAGCCGTATATCACAAACGACATGCATGGAGGTCTTTGAAAAGTTGGCATCTTCCACCTGCTTCATGAATGCTTCCTTGTAGATCTGAGAAAGTTCACTGACAAGGAGGAAAGTATTATTTTCATCAAGGAGCTTACCCGATAACTCCTTAATTCCATTCTTTAGGATAACATGATGTCCTTCGACATCTTCTTGTACTTGGTGGATATCTTCAATAAGAGATTTGATCACTTGAATGCGGTGCTTGAGGGATTCTCTTACCCCCACATATTTCTCTTTGTCGGGAATTAAATCATGAATGAGGACAAGCAAAATCATGAAGAGAACAACCCAGGGTGCATTTGTAAAATAAGAAGAAACCCTAAAAGAGAAAACACGAACACTAGGGTTGTTTGACAAAACAAAAAGATAATGCAGATTTGAAACCACAAACCCTAGGCAAAAAAGATTTAACTAAAAGTATTAAAAACCTGGCAAGAAATAGATAGCATAAAGAAAACAACGGAGAGGAAGGAAACAAAACTGCACCTGGAAAAACGTCGAACCCTAGCTCGAATGTTCAAGAAATCTTTAAACTCGAATTCACTGGAAGTTGGAGAAAGATCCGCGCGAGGAGGAAGAAGTTCGGCGAAAGGAATGAGGATTAATTAGCTCAAAAACGTTTATTAAGTCATCAAAAAGGGGTCATTAATGTAACTCAACTTGCATTAATGACGAAGCACACTAAGGAAGCAAAAGTGAAAAATGCACTAGTGGTGATTTTCACCGCTTGTGCATTTCAAACGACTCAAAAGAACAAAAAATGCACTAGCGGCGATTTTCACCGCTTGTGCATTTCAAACAGGCTGCAAAAGTGTAGGAGTGCTGAAAATCAGCGCTCCAACACTTAGAGTTAAACTTATTTCCAACTTGAGGCTCATGTAGGAGCATTGAAAATCAGCACTCCGACATGAGTCAAAAATTGACTAACTCCCAAAGGTTGAGAGTTGACAAAGATACTCGTTTTGAAGCTCTTCGAAAGACGAACAGGGGGGAACACTCAAACGGATTGTTTGAGGTTTTGGACCACGCATCGTGGTGAATTGAAATTTGCCTCGTTTTGCGTGCTTGAAGTACACGGGACTACGAAACAAACAAGTTTCGTAGGGGGTTATCTCGTGAATCTGGCGTAGCTAGATTCGAGGATAATAATATCGAACATGAAAGTTATGTCCAAAATGATGACTATCAGTCCAAGCTGGAAATCATGGAAAACTATACAACTGGTGGTTCTTTTAGCAGATCTAAATATCAAATAAAGGTTCTACAAAAAAATTTATACAGTGAAGATAGCCATTTGAATGTAGTTCTTGCCTCAAGCTGTACTGTTACCCTGTTCAACAAGGTAATCATTATGTTCAATTCATCCTTGAAATCATTTTGCAGCAAAGCTTGAGTAACCTTTTTGGTCTCTTTGATTGCAGCAACCATATTTGCCCAATTCCTTTTGACATTCTTCCAAATTATTGTTTCACTTTTTTCATATTTTTGTATGTCAACCACCTCAGTTTCCTGAAGGGCTGCAACTTTAAGGCAACTTTGAACAATTCTGGATTAATCTTGCACGCTACTTCATCATCAAATGATTTTATTTCTCTTCTATCTAGATTGTAATGATGTAACACATGCCAAAACAAGCTTCTAAAACTGAACAGAGATAGGAAAAGAACCTGCCTGAACTAAACTGCAGTCCCTTAGCCTCTTTGCAAACTTGCAGACCTCTTTTATCTTGTCACTAAGATTCAACTTGAGGATATTGACATGTCCTAGCAAGGTGTCTTTGGTGAAATGATACTTATTCACCAAGAAATACTTGGCTCTCTAATTATGCACTTGAAACTCCATCTCTGAATGAAAGCTTTGCTGCCTTAATCTATTTGCAAATTCAAAAATGTTGTTCTAGGGATTTAAAAGAATGAAAATTTATGTTCAAATTCTTAGATGGTTGTATGGGAAAAACCCTAGCCTTATACTTGATTAAATTACAATGAAGATGTGTAGATAGACACAAAAATTTGCAAGGATATTTCTCTAACAACCACAATTGATATGTTGTTTCTTGATTGAATTGATGTGTAGTTTCTTCTAACATAGAAGCTTATTCCCCAGCATATAAAATCTGCAAAGAATACTGCTATAATAATGTCAATAGATCTGCTTGGTGATTGGTCAAATCTAGGTTTGGTTCAAATTGGATCCATGGTCTGGTTTGGTTCCCTTGTGCATTCTAGTAGGGTGTGGCCATTGAGTGTTGGGTTCGTTCAAGATGAACCTGCATGAACCCAGGGAGGATGTAGACAGATCCCTGCAAACCTGCAAAGAACCCATCACATTTTTGACAAAATTTTAATTTTCTTTTGTTTAAAAAAAAAGAATGAATTCACCTTTGACAAGAAGTTTTTCTAGAGTTAACTCACAAAGTTTTTTGGCAATTTTCAATGAGTACTCATTGGGTACTCAGCAAGTTTGAGCCCTTGATTTGCACTGCACATGAAAAACATGAATTAAACATTCAAAAAATGTTGATTTTTTACTTTTAAAAGCATTCAAACAAAGTTGTGGTATATAGAGTTAGAACATACTGACTTGGACGTTTCCACTGCCCGACATGTTGCACTTGAGAAGTGTGAAAGCACACTTTTAGTGCGACTGGCAGTGGCATTGCTTGTGGTTCTTCAATTGTTCCTACATCATTTAATGTCATTGATGATGATGATGTTGATGATTTTGAAAATCCATATGATGCTGAAAACTGATTGTTGAACTTGATATTATTAGTTTAATATTGAACTTGAAGTTTGAACAATGAATATTTATCATTTACATTTTAAAATGACAATAGAATTTATGGTGGTTTTGTTGATTATATGATGCTATGTGGTTTCTAAACTTAATTCCTTCTTTTAGACTGCAAACATATTATATATAATATGTATGATTTTTACATGCTTTCTGTACAAAGTCTACAGACGAACCCAAAACAAATGTAGCCCCCAAAAAAATATTGCTGGATCAACAAACTTGAACCAAGATCCAAACTAGAAACAACTTAGCTGTAATAATGTAAAAACCCCTACTGATTTTGATCGATAATTTTCAAGATATTTCAATTTGACATATTGGTAATTTTGTCAAATAGTTAACACAATGATTGAACTATAACTTTCCAATGGCATTAAGATGGCAAACTTCATGACAGATTTAATACAACTATCTCAACATCATGGCAGGTCTCAATACAATATTCAATCATCACATATGCATGGGGTAAACTCATTCAACATATTACAGAACAAGAACAAACTCGCACAAACTGAATTTCTGAACTATGACAATATGACAGCAGTTACAATTTAGAAATATTTGTATATCAGAATTGTTATTTCAGAAGTACGTACCAGGGTAACAAGAGTGTCCAATATGTGACTCCTCCAATCATGTAAACTCGTCCAGTAGACAGCACCGCTGGAAATGGAAGTTGGCCACTTCTAATGGCTTCTAGATGAACTCAGAATCACGCCCAGGTTGATAACTATGCCCAGCAGAGCTCAAAACATCTACAGCAGCAAGAGGATACCTCAATGCACAGCCTGAAACCTTCTGAAATGGTCGATACCTTACTTCATGAGCACATTCCCCTTCTAGACCATCACACCCTTGTCACATTAAACTCCCACGACCTCATTAAATGTAGCTACAGGTTTATTTCTGCCCCACAACTTCCACGAGGAACCACGACTATACACAGAAACTTCAGCTATAATGTTCCAACGCCCACAATACAAAAAGCTCACGATTTGCAATGGATATTGGTAGGGTTTATGTAAAGACCCGACTTGCGTAATTTAAAATTTTTCCATTTCTCACCTTAAACATGTAAAGGTAACAAGTAACAAAGATAGTACAATAAAATTATTCCTTTCTTTATTAATAAATACATACAAGTTACAATATGTTTCCACATGAATTCCATTTTCATTGGAAATATAAGTCAGAGTTCAAAAATAACACAATTACATACATAGCTCGTAAGCTTTTGCACAAATAGAAGTAAGAAGGTCCAGGAGTCCATCCTTTCAAATCTTGGCACATCGGCCGCTTGCTGTGGAGGAGAAACATCACTCGGGCACTTTTCCGCCAACCACGGACTTATAATGCGGTCCCCCGCACACCTATCATTAGATAGATGGCCCTCCCTTCGAAGAAGAGATTGGTAGGGTATCCTTTAACGATTACCAACTGAGCATAGTGCTATGTCCTACACAACTAGAACCTTGCTATTTCACAATCTCGATCTAGTACTCGGATCACAATGAACTGACAATGTAGTCTCAACTATCTCACACCTAGGTGGATGTCGTACCTTTCACTACTTTGGCCAAAGTATTCTCATTCAATACTTCGAATGAAGGTCATCTATCATAAACACTACTCAGGGCCGATTTGTCTTGAGGCTTCCTTACTCTACGCATAGGTTTTATCCTTCATTGGGTAAATCCGTCACCCCAGATATCCTACAATCATACGAACCTACTAGAAATGAAACAGTCTACAAGTGTCTTGTATCAATCCTCCTAATTAGGAAATCTTTATCCTAGGAGTACTTAGCTTATCTCAGTTATCCTAATAACTTAAGCTAAAAGACCTTACTTGACTTTGTCTTCATTTCGATCCTAGTAGATAATAAGTACATCTACATATTCTCCATATACAGAGACCATACAAAACACGCAATAGTCATTCAAAATGCAAATAAATCCTTCCCTTTTATCTTTTTCCATTATTTCCCTATAATGCAAGGTAAGTAAAGCTAATCCCTTAAGCTCCTTACACATAATTCTCCTTTATGATAAATGAACTATTCCCTTAAGTTCTTTTCACATAAATCCTCTTTTATGCCTGTCTAGTAAATGTTTTTCTTTTTAGTTCTATTCTTTAAAAACTAAGTAAAACAAACAAACACAAGATAATAGAAAACAGCTCTCAAATTGAAATTACAAAATGAAGAAAATCCATGCCTGTATTTAAAAGCTTCTCCTTTCAAAAATTGTTCTTCCAATCCCGCTTTGAATCGAGCTGCTAGAATCTCAATGATTTCTCACTCTATAACAACTCCCTATCAATCTAATCTTAAAAGTGTATTCTCCACTAATTCCTTATTCAACACAAATCTCACAATAGTATCACTCTCAGCTTAATTTGGGAAATTCACCGTTAATGGCAATTGCTGGTAAAGTCACTGTATTTTTCAACTCAGCAAAATAGAGTATGCAAACAGCTCAACGAATTTAGAAATAAAAACTCAGAGAAGAAGCTAAACTCGGATTGCACAAGTGGTAGAAAATATATGGCATGTGTAGAAACCCTAGGTTTCCCTCTGACACTGCTCTGACTGATATTTTTAGTTTTTCTGACGTTTTCTGAAGTTTTGTGATTTTTTTGCAATTTTTGTGTTTTCAATGCAATAAGGAATAGTACGGCTCTTACAGAAAATAATAATAAATTCAATAAAATTGATTGTTGAACAATATGTATAGGAAATGTAACTGAGAAAGAAGGCGCTTCAACTTTTATTCATGATAGCTCAATACAATATGAATCAACTGGCATGCAATAAGAAATAATGATTTTTATTGTGAAAAGAACCTATTTTACTGGTACGGCTGAAGGTACAAAACAGTACGGCAGAAATAAATGCTCTTCTTCTCCTGCTATCTGATGATCAAATATAACTCCAGCACTGTGGGCGCCAATTTTGATGCAACTGGGAAGCAAGAATGGTAGGCGTTTCTCCCAATATGAATGAACACGTGCTTCTGCACAGGTACGGCCTGACAAAAGTACGGCCTGTCAGATCTGCAGTTACTTTTGTACGGCCTTCAACAAAATCAACATATAATCCTCTGGAATGATGCGCCAAGATAAGCAAACACTGTCTGGATGCAAATACTGAAGAATCTCAGATGAAAGACGATCTTTGAAAGCTCTGTAGTTTACTCTGAATGAGAAAACCTCTGTAGGCAATAGATCAAGTGATATTGCACACTCTCTGAATTGCTTTCCGTTGGAGATGGCTCGTTCCCCAAGGCAAACGAACATGAAACCCTAAGTCTCAGGCTCAGACCAAAATTGATCAGTTTCAAACTCAATAATCTCATAATACACAAATCCCAAGGCAAAATCCACTAATAGGCTGAAAAGTGCGATTTGCTTGAAAATAGGGTTTCATTAAAATATTCACGTTTTAATATTTTAATATTTCAATAGTCCTCAGCTGAATATTTTAAATACTTTAATAATCACTTTTTGGCCCCTTCTGATGTTGGGCGTACCCCTTGAAGGAAATCACTTAAGTTATAATATTAAATTATAACTTTATATTATAAACGTTAATTAATTAATATTTAATCAATGCGATCAAATATTAATATCTCCTCGTTTCTAACCGATAGCTGATCCAGATGCGTCTTTGGCCGAACTTCACAGTGTTTCGATCTATGCAGCCAAAGCGCTTTAAAAGCCGTGGTCCCTCTGCTTTGCCAAGAGCTGCTAAAATACCAGTGCGCAAATAACCCTCTCGATTGAGTAAAGCGAAAGGCTGCTGATCAAATCTCGACGAAGCTGAAGGCGACCAAACTCAGGTGACCCCTTATCAAACAATCGACCCTCACGAGGGTGCGTTAGTAGGTAATCCTGTCCTCTGAGAGATGTCGAGAGGGACATGGCAGTCCGCCCTCTGAAATTGCTTGTCCTCAAGCAAATCTCAATGCCGGTCTTCGCGAATCTCCTCGGCGCTCTCCCATCGCCATCCTCAGCAGAGCCAAGTCCCATTTTACGGATATTCACGATGGTCCTCGGCCCTTAGGCTGTCTCTCCTATACTCGGGATGGACTTCGGTGCTAGAATCAACACCCTCATCATCTAAGGGTGGTAATAACTGCGGATGGTACAACCACGATGACCGCCTTCTTGGTGACACATGAAAATCACGTTGGCAATGTACCACGCTCTCGGCTGGAAGCTCTGGCTGTGTACACCGCCAACTCTTACCAGGATCACGAAAGGGCCAGTAATAAGCGCGTGGCTTCTCTGACCCTCTCTTCCTAAGAGTGGACTGACGGTAGGGCTGAAGCATGAGGTAAACCATATCACCAACCTCGAAATGCCTCTCCGTCCTCTTCTGATCTGCGTATTGCTTCTGCTGATTTTGTGCCTTTGCAATATTCTCCTTGAGAGCCCGCATAGTGTCCTGACTCTCCTGTAACCAACCTCCTGCTTTTCGGCCTCTTTGTCGGCTCAATAGCGGATCAAAAGGCTTCGGCCTCATACCCATATAAGCGCGAAGGGTGATATGGAATGAGGTCATATGGAATGTCGAGGGATTATAGCAATGCTCACCACAAGTGTATCCATTTGACCCGCTTAATACGCTGCTTACTGCTATGTAGTTCGCAGTCATCCACTTATTCACTATCTTTGTCTGCCCATCGTCTGGGATGGTAACTGGTGCTCGGTAAGCTCGGTCCCAATAAAGCCTGAAGACCTCCTGCCGTGGTTACTCAGGAACCGCTATCCCCTCACACTCACAATGCTCCGAGGCAACCCATGGAGTCTGAATATCTCACGGAAGAACACCTCTGCCACCTGTGTAGCTGTGTAAGTCGTGGTGATCGGAAAGAAGTGGGCATACTTCGTAAGCCGATCCACAACCACGTATATACAATCACGCCCTTGGGCTTTAGGCAAGCCCGTGATAAAATCCATCGACAGGCATTCCCACTTCCTGTCAGGAATCGGAAGGGGCTGTAGTAAACCTGCCGGGTAAGTGTTCTCCTGCTTGTTCTGCTGACAAACAGGGCACTCACGCACATACTGAAGAACATCACTCTTGAGTCCTTTCCATGTGAACCTCTCCCGTATCTGCCTGTAAGTCTTGAAGTATCCGGGATGTCCTGCTGTAGGGATGTCATGAAAGGCTCGCATAACTATGTTCTTCACCTCTGAACCGGAAATCAGAAATATCCTATGCTTGTAAATGATCAAATCATTCACAAGTGTGTACCTGGTGTCAACTGCTGATCCCTCGACAATGCTGGAGGCCCAACTGTCCTTGGCATACTCTGCCACTATCAAATGCCTCCAATCCTCTGAAATCTGAACCATAGTGCTCAAGTACGGTCTCCGTGAAAGTGCATCTGCCACTACGTTCTGAGTACCTTTGATATATGAAATATCAAAGTCATAAGCCTGCAGCTTGCTGACCCATTTCTGCTGTCTGTCATTAAGATCTCGCTGCCCTAAAAAGTGTCTAAGACTGTTATGATCAGTCTTAATGCAAAATTTGCTGCCAACAAGATATTGTCTAAATTTTGCCAAGGCATGCATGATCGCGAGCATCTCTTTGTCGTATATGCTATACAACCTCTCGGGTCCTCTGAGCTTGCGGCTCTCATAAACTATCGGGTGCTTGTCCTACATAAGCACCGCACCAATGCCCTCACCTGATGCATCACACTGAAGCTCAAACGGCTTCGTAAAGTCCGGTAGTGCCAAAACAGGGCAAGTGGTCATCAACTCCTTGAACTTCGTAAAACACTCCTGTGCCTCAGAAGTCCAAACAAACGCCCCCTTTTTCATCAAGTCTGTCATCGGGGCTGCATGTCGTGAATAGCCATTCACGAATCTGCGGTAGAATCCACACAAACCGAGAAACCCTCTCAACTGCGTCAGGTTCGCCGGTGTGGGCCAATCAACAATGGCGCGGATCTTTTCAGGATCCATGCGCACTCCATCAGCACTGATAATATGACCAAGATACAACAATTCGGTCATCCCTAAGTCACACTTGGACTCCTTGGCGTACAAGGACTCCCTCTCCAAAATGCTCAACACTGTCTCCAAGTGTGCCAAGTGCTCCTGCCAAGTCCGACTGTAGATCAAGATGTCGTCGAAGAAGACCAACACAAACCTCCTCAGCTGTGAATGGAAAACCCTGTTCATCGTAGACTGAAAGGTGGCTGGCGCGTTAGTGAGCCCAAATGGCATCACTACGAACTCGAAGTGCCCACAATGACATCTGAAGGCTGTCTTCTCTACGTCCTGCTCACGGACTCTGATCTGATGATAACCCGACCGTAAATCAATTTTTGTAAAATAACATGCCCCATGGAGCTCATCAATCAACTCATCTATCCTCGGTATCGGGTATCTGTTTTTAATTGTCCTCTTGTTCAGGACCCTGTAATCGATGCACATGCGCAACGTTCCATCCTTCTTCTTCACCAATACAACAGAAGAGGTGAACGGGGATTTGCTCGGTCTAATGTGACCCATTGCCAATAACTCCTTTATAGTCTTCTCAATCTCATCCTTCAATCTTTTCGGATGCCTGTAAGGAGTTATCATGACGGGTTTTGCACCCTCCTCGAGCTCAATAATGTGCTCTATCCCTCTGTCTGGAGGTCTACCTGGCGGAATATCACTGAACACCTTGTCATGCTTGACTCTCAACTGCTGAATGTCTGGATGATACTCTGTCTTTTGCTGTCCCTCCTGTAAAGGTGCCAAATGACACTCTGCAGCCCACTCTACCATGTCATGACGCATGAGCCGCTCCATTCGGCGAAAAGAAATTGTTTTAAGGTCGCTGTCCCGTATTGCCTTAAGTATGTGTGTCTTCCCATCGACCTCAAAACGAATCTCCATATCCTTGAGACGAAGTGTGACCTCCTCCAATGAGTGTAACCACTTCATTCCCAGGACTAAATCAATGTCTCCCATATTAACAACGTAATAATCTGCCTTGAACTCATAATTGTTCAAGCGTAAGGGGAGATCTCTAATCATGCGCTCACATTTCAAAGTGTAACCATCTGCCACTTTGACTCTGATGCCCTCGAAATCCTCAGTGATGAGTCCTCGTTTCTCAACGAATCTAGCATCTATAAAGTTATGCGTGGCTCCTGTATCCAATAGGGTAATGACCCTCTGACCTGCTAATACACCACGAAGCCTGAAAGAACCCTCCTGCTGGATGCTAGATAAACGGGCCTCCTGTATCTGAAGCTCGGGCTCTATCTCTGCTCTCGGCTCTGGAGCCTCTGACTCTGAATCATCTGAATGCTCTGGCTGATCAGAATTTTCTGATTCTGAGTCCTCATAGTATGCCCACATCACACGATTTGCCTTGCCCTTAGGTCTTAGAGGACAATCGTGACTGGCATCATACGGTCCCTTGCAGTAGAAGCAAAGCTTCTTCCTGCGAAGGTCATTCAGGGCCTCACGATCCAAAGGTGGGAACGCTGATTTACCTTTTGAATCGTTTTTATAATCTGATTTGTTTTTGTTATAATCAGATTTGTCATTGTTTCTATTGAAGCCCTTGTTATCTCTGAACGATGAAGAACCTCTGGAGTTGAATTTACTTGACGGGGCTGCGAACTCCATGTTACGTGCTTTCTTCATCGCCTCCTGTAGTGACGGAGGATCAAAGGCTTTGATCCAGCCTCTCAGTGGCTCGGTCAAACCCTCCATGAAAAGAACTACTAACCGCCTCTCTGATATGCTCGGAACCATGACGGATAGCCTCTGGAAATCACTGATATATGACTCGAGACTGCCACTCTGCCTCAACTGTGCTAAGTCTCGGAAATAGGTTTCCGGATCCTTCCGGTCAAACCTCTCTACCAATCTATCCACGAACTCCTGGTAGGTAGTAATCCTGTCGTGCTGTAAGGTCACCATGCCGTGGTGCCACCAATCGTATGCTACTCCCTCGAGGTGCAGTGTAGCATATCTAATAGCGTCTCTCTCCGCCATCGGACGCAAGGTGAGAAATCAAGCTTGCTAATCCAAGCTTGGGCTGTCATCTTCCCACTACCATCGAACATCACCAGATTCAACCTGTTTGTTGCATGTTTCAAATCGTTGCTGGTATCTGGGTCTCCAATCCTGACGACCTCTATGATGCTCGCGTCTCTGAGTGACAAAACGGTCGAAAGACAACCTCTCACCGCAGGAGGTATCAACTCCCACCTCGCTGCCATAAGGTTATCAAGAACAACTCCTCGCTCCATCCGCATGCCTCATCGCCCTCGCTTCGAAGTAGGCCTATAGGCCTTGTTGTCCGGAAATCGCCCTAGGAGCTCTCCGCGGACCCTGCCACTCATCGCACGATGTGGTGACGGCCCTCGAGTACCCAATTCTGTGTGCCACTGTCAACCGCACACTGCTCAGATCGTGCGACATCGAGTATATCGAAGGCAAGCAAGACAAGATCATCCCCTCCCGTTGTACTTCGTATATTGTCCCCCCTATCATCCCCGCCGCCATGATTTCGGCCGCTTCAAAGCGTTGCCTTTCAATCAAGGCACGTCTGCGTGTATAATACCTGTATGTGTCAAATTCTTCTGGCTGCATGTGATGGCTAAACCCTAAGGATGGCAGGATTTAGCTCTGATACCACTGTAGAAACCCTAGGTTTCCCTCTGACACTGCTCTGACTGATATTTTTAGTTTTTCTGACGTTTTCTGAAGTTTTGTGACTTTTTTGCAATTTTTGTGTTTTCAATGCAATAAGGAATAGTACGGCTCTTACAGAAAATAATAATAAATTCAATAAAATTGATTGTTGAACAATATGTATAGGAAATGTAACTGAGAAAGAAGGCGCTTCAACTTTTATTCATGATAGCTCAATACAATATGAATCAACTGGCATGCAATAAGAAATAATGATTTTTATTGTGAAAAGAACCTGTTTTACTGGTACGGCTGAAGGTACAAAACAGTACGGCAGAAATAAATGCTCTTCTTCTCCTGCTATCTGATGATCAAATATAACTCCAGCACTGTGGGCGCCAATTTTGATGCAACTGGGAAGCAAGAATGGTAGGCGTTTCTCCCAATATGAATGAACACGTGCTTCTGCACAGGTACGGCCTGACAAAAGTACGGCCTGTCAGATCTGCAGTTACTTTTGTACGGCCTTCAACAAAATCAACATATAATCCTCTGGAATGATGCGCCAAGATAAGCAAACACTGTCTGGATGCAAATACTGAAGAATCTCAGATGAAAGACGATCTTTGAAAGCTCTGTAGTTTACTCTGAATGAGAAAACCTCTGTAGGCAATAGATCAAGTGATATTGCACACTCTCTGAATTGCTTTCCGTTGGAGATGGCTCGTTCCCCAAGGCAAACGAACATGAAACCCTAAGTCTCAGGCTCAGACCAAAATTGATCAGTTTCAAACTCAATAATCTCATAATGCACAATTTCCAAGGCAAAATCCACTAATAGGCTGAAAAGTGCGATTTGCTTGAAAATAGGGTTTCATTAAAATATTCACGTTTTAATATTTTAATATTTCAATAGTCCTCAGCTGAATATTTTAAATACTTTAATAATCACTTTTTGGCCCCTTCTGATGTTGGGCGCACCCTTCAAGGAAAACACTTAAGTTATAATATTAAATTATAACTTTATATTATAAACGTTAATTAATTAATATTTAATCAATACGATCAAATATTAATATCTCCCTCGTTTCTAACCCGATAACTGATCCGTCTGATGCTGACGAACTCTGAAGTGTTTCCTGATACCGCCACAGCCAAACTGCTAAAAATAGCAGTGGTCCCATACTGCCTGCCAAGAACTGCTAAAAATAGCAATTCTGCAAATAACCTCTGATTGAGCCAAAACGAAAGACTGCTGATCAAATCTCTGACAACTGAAGCTGAGCCAAACTCCGAGTGACCCCCTTATCCAAACAATCAGCCTACGAGGGTCGTGTGATAGGCCAATCCTGTCCTCTGAGAGATGTCACTGAGAAGGGGACATGACAGCATGGCGTCTATATTTATATACCTGAAATGCAACAGTTTTCCACTTAAGAAGGCATGTTGATTGACAACAAAGTCCCCAGAAATAGTCAAATGATACTTGGCGGATTCTTAAACCCTAAGTCATCGAAATTGAAGGTGATTCGACTTCCTTTTAAGCCAGCAAGAGAAGAATAAATCAACTCACATGGCGGATTTGGCAGCTCAAGGCGTTCTTCATATTTTTAAGGTATTTTGAAATAAATCTTTGAAAAATTCGTTCCAGGGAAGAGGTCAAGCCTGCTATTCTTCCACGTTGCCATTTTCATTGCCAGAGGAACAGCGTTTGATTCATTCTTCAAGACTAGTTCTCTGCCCATCCGCTTCAAGTGCGAACTTCTCCAGGTGCGCGATTTCATTTTTCACGCCATTTCCATTTTCACGGGAATGATTCTTTCAAAAACGTATTTTTCTTTTTTACAAATGTTCACCAATAATTATTTCGACTTTACACTATATGAAGTATTTAATATTTCAAATATTTATTTCACTTAATATTTTGATTTCCCATAGTTCAAAATATTTAATATTGATTTCAAAATCAAATATTTCCTTTTTAAAATCTTTAAATGTAATAATATATAGTAAAAATCGTTTTATAAATTTACCAAGGTATTTTTGAATTCAATTTCCAAAATTACTCAAGGTAATATAAAATTGACTTCCTAAATCATTTTAGGCAATAATATTAAATTCAAATATTCTTATATATTTAATATATATTTATATATTTTTATTATAGATTTATTTACTCCGTAATATATGAATATATTACTATTTAAATATATTTACATATATTTAAGTAAAACTATAATATAAAATATATACGTATATATTAAAATATATAAACATTTACATATTTAAATATTTACACTTATACATATTAATTGTTACATATGTATATTGTGAGCCAGTCAGCATACTTCAATATACATGCATACGTATTCGTGTAAATATGATTATATGTAAATTCTAATCAAATATTACTATTAACATCCTTATTCTCAGGCAATATTAAATAATATAATTAATTTCTCTATTCACTGGCAATAGGTAACGTGGTATGTATATATATATATATATATATCCTTGTACGTAGTGTACACGTAAATGTATGTATACCATGTCGATACGTACATATGGGCACATCCATCTGCCAAGCATACATATGTATTGACATGGATACATGTACATTATATACATGTATACACATACTCACTTGACCTATTTACATATATCCATTCACGTTTTCCATATCAAGATCAAAGCACAGTAAGTCAGACAAATGAGTAATCATCACTTTTCAAAGCATAAAGAAGTAAACATAACTCCTAAAGCCTAAGGATGACTTATCTAGACCAATAAAATTGACTTGGTTTCTCAGAACCTATACTGACGTGTGTGTATGCCCATTTGGTACTCGTTACTGCTTACCCGACCAAATTCCTCCCCGAGTGATATTTCTCCTCTGCCTGGAGGATTGGTCCTCTTTCCTGCACACTGTGACACAACAACAGGAGTCATATGCTCAAAACGAAGGAGAATACATGAAACATTTCAAAAGTTAGATTCTTCACAAATCAATAACCTTCTATTCTCCTTTATGCAGTATTTCACCAAGAATAACATTAAATGAAACATCATTCATATTGAAAACAAGGTACAAGCATCATTAATTCACCTCTAGAATTCACATTTACTCTATCTAGTGATGGTAAATTGTAACGTCACAATTTGGGATGTAACAGTTTAAGCAACACTGTGCCCTTCCTATGATGACCACAGCTTACCTCCATAGCTCCACAAACCTCTCTAATGGCTCTGCCTTGCCTTGCAGACTGGAAGCTTCAATGAGGATTATGGAGATGTTCACTATTTCTTATAGCCATGACCTGCAATATCTCAACAGTGAATAATCTCTGAATAGGCAAATATATGGTGACCCATTATCTGTGTTAAACCTCTTCAAGCTAGACTCCAACCTCAATCACTCAAGCATCAAAAATATATATCTTTACTACCAATTTTGTCTCCGTAGGATACTCACAAAATTGCTATAATCGCCCAACTAGAATACCTAGATGATCTCCCTCCACGAACCAGCTAAGGTGGAATCGTTTCACCATCGAAACCGGAAGCCCTAGGGTTTCTCTTCCCTAAGACCAAGAACTCCAAGAAGCTCTCCAAAAGTGAATTTGAGAAAATAAATAAGCATATTGCAAATGAGCTCCAAAATCACTTTTTATATCATTCACTCTATTTCCCACTCAATAAATTAATAAAGTGACTTTATAAAGTTGCTTTTTAAAATATTTCCAAAACTCACTTTATAATCCATTTAATTAAGTATTATACATTAACTTTTTAAATGTACTTTTCCCACCAAGTAATATTAAATAATTAAACAAATTAATTTCCTTTTCTCGACTATAGCCTATGGGAATTAAATAGGCTAATATGTTCTCGGGGTGATCACTAAGAAGGGGACATTACAAATAACCACAAGACCACAATTAATTTAGTTGAGACAAGACCATGGATCAAAAGATGATGAATTGATAAACAAGGCTTGCAAAATGTGAGTTTCATACAGGTACCAACAAAAGTTATAGGAAACTAGGGATTGGCGCTAGATTCTTTAATGAATTGTCATGATTGGAGGACACTATCTATCATTTGTAGAGAGGCTGATTCAGGTGAGTATAATGGATGAGTTACTGGACATTCTTAAGAGTTTGAATGAGAAAGAACCCAATAGGATGGATAAACTCTTCTTGTAATGTTGCTTGCCATGATATAGAAGAGTATGTTTAATTTTGTTGCTCTATTGATAAATGGAATCTTTATTGATGCCTATGTTGGCTTGGACATAGTTTGTTGAGTCTTTCTGCACATACATTGTTATGACTTAGATATATTTTGTAGCTCTGATAGTTTCATGGAAAATGTATTTGTTTTAAATGTCATGTTTTCAAGGTAACCCCACATGCAATCAGTGGAATTTCTCATACCTTATAGCTGCAGAGTTGAGCATGACAGTCTAAAACAAAAACCGTTGAGTGTGGCATTTATATGTCGTCTGAACAACCATATAGATGTAAAAATTTACATAACAGCTCCCAAACAAATGATTATCAAAGTTTCATTCATTCTGTCCAAAAATATGCATACTTTCACATTTAAGAATTTTCCCTTGCATTGCTTAATGCCAAGGCTCTTCGTAATGCTGCCTTAGATTCAGCTGTCATGTCAATGCTAGAGTATGGTTAAGTCTTTGAAAATTCATGAGAGAGGTTTAGTGGAGTCTCTGTCATACTTATCCTGATCAAATCATATGATCTACACATACTAATGTGATAGCATTCATCATGCTTAATTTATTAATCTGATATCACATTAGTGAATATTTTCTCTATTGTGGATTAAAAAAATTCCAAGCTTTGCAAGGTTTTGTTGAACATTATCTTGATTATGGGAATGTACTTTTGCTACATAATTGAAATATGGAAATATTGATGTTATAAATAATTAGTGAAGCTATTGAATTAACAGGTTGCCCTTATAATTTTCTTGTCGCATATTGGAAGCTTTGTGCCGGCAGACTGTGCAACAGTTGGTATCACAGACAGGTTCACTATTATCATTATGGGAATTTAAAAAAAATGTTTACGTCAATTTTAAATTACTTTATGAAGTTGCATTAAGCTTTTAAATTCTTCTAATCATGAAATGTTGTGATATTGTGACAGGATATTTTTTGGAGTTGTCAGCAAACATACAATTACTAGTGAGCAGTCAACATTTATGATGGATCTGCATCAAGTTGGCATTATGCTAAGGTAGACTGTGAAATAACAATTTTCAAGTCAATGTTCATATGGGTTTTATTTTTCATTTAGATATTTGGTCTACTAAATTGATTTTTTTATTTTTTGTAGGCATGCAACTTCAAGATCTTTATGTTTAATTGATGAATTTGGGAAAGGGACACTAAAAGCAGGTCATAATAGTTGTTCAATTTTTATTTCTCTGGTTAATGCACTAGCTTGTGTATTGGTAAGAAGCCTACATTGAATTTTGTAATACCTTTTTCATAGATGGAATTGGACTTGTGTGTGCCACTCTCAAGCATTTTGCAGCCTACAAGTATCCACCCAAGGTATCTATAGATAAACCATTAAGATAGTATATGCTAGTTTCTTTCCGAAAGTTGAAAATTAATAGTCCTATTTCCCTATTGAAAGGATGTATGAATTGTATGTTTCATTTTCACAATAGTCACACAATATATGTACATGGTCATAAGCTAATGTAAGATTCAAGGAATCGTAAGAGTTAGAGAAGATAGTATGAAAATTTTCTTAGTTAATATATAACAGATACATGATAAAGAAGAAACAGATAAGCATGAGAGAAATCATCATTTATAATTGTAGGCATTCAGTAAAGTGTAGAAATAAGGGATAGATGTCACACATAGAGCTTGAATTGGATACAATCACAGATTTACCACACCATCATTGCCAACAAAGGATGAAACTGTAAGACACCTTCTGGAAATGTATCGTTTTTTCAATTGTTTAGTTTGATAGATGTTCCATTTTATCAAACTAATAATTACTATGCATGTAATAATAAGCTTCAGACTGGAAAGTATGCAACAACTGATAACAGACTTCAGAACTTCTATACTCCATATTTGACAGAACATTATAATGCTTGAACAGGGTTACATTTCAGACTCTGACAAATACTTTTTGAGCTTAGATATTGAATATTCTTGCCAATGATAGTACTCAGATGTGAACAGCAGTTAGCAGAGATTACAAACCTATGATTGTATCAACAATACGACTCAGACATGCTCTTACTCAGACCCTTGAATGGCAGCAAATGACAAAGGTATACATTAATGATATCTGAGTTAAATATCAGTGAGGAATACCCACTATATTTCAGACTGTTTAAGAATAGAGAAATCTGATATGAAAATACAATACTCAGAAATATTCAGATGATTACAAAGTCTGCAATAAATACCATGGACTGCTAACAGCAATCATTAATAGACATAAAGATGCAACTCAGACCTGGGATACACCACGCTGTGTCCACAGATGCATTTGCAACCCTTTAAATTCGATAAGATGCCCAGAAATGACACACACCAGCTACTGCAACTCACATGTCTTCTATTCAGCAAGCTCAAACCCTCCTTAATTCCCTGTGGCCCTCTGTACGTCTGGTATCAGGTGTAAAGAAGACCATGTCCAAACTGTAGGAGTCCACACGTCTCTCAGAAGGGTGAATCGCTGCTGCTAAAGTGTGATTAGAAGGTCCCTAAGACAGACACACACCCTTATGTCTGTGTTGGTGTTACAATTCGCACCTCTGGATTGCGTATTGCCAACAGACAGCTATGCACAGTTGAATTGCTCTTCAAATTAGGAGGGGAAGCTCCCTCTTTTGCTGATATGCTTAAAAAGTAAAATATTCTAAATCCTATCTTTTTGACTCAGCTGGAAGAGGCACAAGGTTAAAAATCCAATACATTGCAGCTAAGGTTTTTCTCTGGTTTCCGTAGATCTTAACTACAACTAAGCTAATGCTAAAACTATCCTATCTCCTCTAGATAAACAGAGCAAGAGGAATTAGGAGCAAGGAATTGGTATACGATAAACCTTAAATCAGGATTCCCAAGGAGGAGGAACCCCTATCCGAGGTGTAGGCTGAAGTAAAGGTTATTGGAAACTACATCAAACGATAAACATTATTTTTAAATTCCCAAGGAGGAGGAACCCCTATCCAAGGTGTAGATATGAAACAAAGCTTATTAATCACAACAAGAATAAAATTGGGACAACAAATTGCATAACAAGACACACACACAATAAACGATCAAACCAGATTATATTTAACTAAGTGAACAGTTATAGAATAGCAATATTGCATGGAAAGGTGGGCCCAACAATTTGTTATTTCACCAAAAGTTATAGTACAAATGAGAAAGGGTGCTCTTATTTATAGAACTTCAAGGAGTGGGGAACCCTAAAATCTCCTTGAGTTTACACTCAGTGTTGCAAGCATGCAAGAGTTTATTCTCTATGTCTAACTGTATGCAACCTAACAGTTAACTGGAAAACTACCTCAGTTAACTGAACTAATACAAAATGAATGGACATTTGCAACATGCAAGTCCTTATTGAAATGAGAGTCAACTAATAACTAACATCAGTTAACTAGATCCTAACTGAAAGTCCGACCTCCTCCAAAAGATATCCCAAAAGATGAGATAAACATGATGTAACCAGCAATCGGAACTGAAGAATGACGTTGAGTTAACTATTGCGTCTAACTCTATCCTCAGGGAAACTGGAGGATCCTACTATCTGTCTACTCCAAGCTGTCATGGGCTATCACCTCCTCCATGAATTCATTAACTGACTCATCTTCTAGCACCCTGACACTATCCACAATGATAGAGTGTCTGCTCAACTCCTTCTCTCCATCCTTGATCATTCTCTGGCACTCTTTGACCTCTTCAGCTACCTTGTCAAAGCTAGTTGACATCATCGAGAAGTGAATTAACTTGGCTGCCACAGGATCACCATCAAGACCTTCATGGACCAAATTCTAGAACTTAGTCTGCACAACCTCAAGATCATTGTAAAGACCATCTTCACGAAGATAATGGCATGAGATATAAGTGACGAATCTGCTCACAAGTTTGAGCGCACTGGCAACATCTTCTTTGATTGCAGTGAACTTTGTAGAGATTCTTTCATATATTTCCACTTTGAAGAGGTGTTGTTCTCTCCAAGCAAAAAGATTTCTCTTATCTTCATCTGCTACAACAGCGTCATATGCAATCGCCAACTGAGAAATGAGAATCAAGTCCTTTGGTTTTCCTTTTTCCATAGTCAATTCAAGCTGCTAGATCCCCTGACGAAGATCATGTGCATCGTACCTCAATTAATACAACTCTGTGAGAAGGTATTGGCCTGCAACAATGAAATCTTCGATCCAGTTGTCCAAGAGCTTTCCATGACTGACTAACCGACCCAGTTTCTGTTGATCTACAGGTGTCTCTTGAAGCTGTGGGAGAATGGCGGCAATGCTCGAGGTCCATGAAGAAGATCCAATATGTACTGTCGGAGTTGCTTGTTTTCAGCCTTGAGGGCCACCTTGTCTTCTCCATCCTTCATCACTCACTCTTCAAGATTACTTGCAGCAAACTTAAAGAGACCCACATCCACGTGCCGAGTGCTCCTGCCAAGATTAGCTTTGATGAAGGTGAAATCACCAACTTCAACAATGATCTCTGCCTCAAGAGTCTTTTCTATATGCACCTGCTTCTTGATCTTCTTGTTTCACTTATCCTAATAAGGACTACCAAACTCAAATAGATTAAGCTTATATGAAGGCTTTCGCCTCCTTCTTCCCAAAGTCTTCTCAAGATTACAGAAGTGATCAATGTTAACCTCTCGAGGAGAAACTACTGTTGATGTGTCGACCTCTAGTGGATCAAATAGTACAGAGGCTTCACGAACCGGTGATTCTGGCTCTGAGTCAATATCAATGGGAGGTGACTATGGAGAAGATGGCGGACCAGGAGATGAAGAATCGACTTCAGTTTGCACCACTGGCTCCACTGGAACTTTCAATGCCTTCTTTGGTTGATTTGTGCTCCTTCCCTTCGTTTTTCCACTAACCCTAACACCTTCAAGAGGTTTCATGATAACCTTAACTCTGGGTCATGACCTTGATGTAGAAGGTAGTGAAGAAAACACCACTAGCGGCTCTACAATTGGAATTTCCTTTCACCTCCTCTTGTTGTCCAAGAAATACATGCTAGTTTTGATAACTCCCCTCGACAAGTCTTCAAATGAAGTATTCTCTATGGCATACCAATCCGGTTGTCGAAGTAGATGGCGAGCAACTTGATCCTTGATGAATGTGGTAAGCAACACCTCTCCATCATCATTTGACAAACCCTCAACGTCTTTTGATAGGAAATCAGCAAGCCGAGGAAGAGTAAGTCTGTAGTAGTGACATCGGCATACTTCAAATTCATCCTCGCAGTTGACCCAAAAGTCCTCAAGTGTTGGCCTGTGTGAATTACTTCTCTCCAATCGAGTTGCATAATGACCCAGAGGATCATACGAGCACTTCTCGCTAAGGTATTTGAGATGGAGTTTTGACAACTCGTTGGTCATCAACTTGCCATTGGCTGCTGTCCTAAACTTGTATATGCCTAGTCCAAATGGAAAGGTGAATGCTTGTTTTTGCTGATTGCGAAGAAAAGTATGAACCTCGTGAGCCTGTCTCAAGAACTCCATGAATAGGACCATGTCTAACGGGTATCTCAGTAGCATCAGAGGTTCTCCGATATAACCATACACTCGAATATATGTGAAAGTGGGAAACTGGATGAACCAATTTGCCCAACTCTCCATTGCTGATTTTGCCTCTGGTGAAATTTTGATGTGCATCTCATTATCAAGGTCTCTAATTGTCTTCATCAAGAAGTGATCATTCACCTGTTTGAAATCCTGTTCAGCCTTTGAGAACTCCAACTGTGGGTAGTATTCATGTACATGCTAAACGCCAAGAGTTCCACTGGTCTTCAAAGTTCTAAAATTTCCTTGGAATGCAATTAAGTAGACCAGATAGGAAACCATGTGAAACTCGTGGATTTTAAGGAATCCTGTGATTTTCTAGTGAAGACACTCATTGATCAACATAGCCCAGTTAAAATGTCCCTTACTATTGATAATCTGGTTGATGACATAGAACATCCACAGTCGGAAAATATGAGCTTCCTCTTGACCTGTAACCCAGTTGAGCAAAGTAATCAAGACAACAATCTTGTCCTTGAACTCTCCACGCCCAACCTTCTTTGGCAAGTTGGTTTTCTGTTCTTTTAGCCACCTTTGAGCAAGCTTTCTTTGAGATCTTTCCTTGTCCTCTTGCCATATCTTGTCACATTCATCCATGACTATGACAAAATTGTCTGAACTAGGTGGAATGGAAAAACACTTCTCAACGTCTCTCGGCTTGAGGCTGCAAATGACTTGCCCATCTGCTGATCGGATTTGTCTTGTAGATGAGTCATGTTATAGCCAAAATTAATTTTTGGCTTTCTGCTTAAATTGAGCTAAATCATGTAAAATGTCGTCAAAAGTCTGTTTTAGGTCAAACCAAACATAAGGTTTTTGTGGGTTTCTGTCAAGGAACATATGTGTAAAATTTTGAAAAATTGAAAATTAGGGTTTCAAACCACTATTTTTAGGGAAACCTCTGAAAATAAGACCTTCCCGGAAATGATTGAAAGTCAAGTCAGAATCATCAAAAAACATGTTTTACTCTGGTAGGTCTATTTTCATTTTTTAGGAACAAAGTTAGGAGCTTTGCAGCCATTAATGGCAAATTGGCCAGTACCAGGTGTTGAAAGCTAAGCTTCAAAAGCTTCAACGAAGAAACCATGTCAGAAAAGGATCAAAAAGATGTTGCTTGATGGAGGAGATTTTCAAAACTGAAAATGCCAAAATTTGGCTAACTCTGGAAAACCATGCCTTGCTACCAAGGAGGAAATGCAGTCAAAGGTCAAAAAGGCGCCCCTGCTGAGGAAAGGCACCCTTGAATAAGATGATGCAGATGTCAGTTCCTGAGAAAACTTGTCTTCGTAAGATCTCCCCGGCTTTAGCCCAGCTTTGCAACGAACCTATTAGCCAGCCTGCGAGACACATCAAACAACAGCAACGGATGACCGTCAAAGCATACAAAATGGAAGATAAATCGGTGAGCTTCAAGGAAAAAGCACCCCTGTTGGCCAGAGGTGCCCTTCTTTTTGAGACACCTAATGAATTTACCAACAGCTACTTTATACAAGGCATTTGTTCATCTCTCTCCCAGCTTCACAATCAATCCAACAGCACGTTCACAGGACCTATCAAACAGTCAGAGGTTGAGATCAAGTAGAAAACACCAAAGGTGAAGACTGAATGAAGAACATGGAAAATTGCCTGAGTAACAAGAAAAAAGTGCCCTTGCTGAAGAAAGGCGCCCAGTCTTTCGGGCATACAGATGCAATCTATTTGCTCGGTGACCTCCAGGATGACCTCCATTTTGATCGATCTTGACAACGAAATCGTCAACAAAGACATCCAAAAAATCAATCATCTAACGATGGAGATCAAACTGAGGTAGTTTACAACATGAAAAATGACAAGTCAAATGTCAAAGGTGCTTTGCTGAGAAAAGGCGTCCATGCTTTTGAAGGACTGAAACTAACTTTCAGAGGCTATGGAACCAATCATCCTTTCTAGGACTGAACTGGTTATCCAACGCATCATCAAGCAAGATCATTCGACTAGTCAGTTGACGATGATATCAGATCGAAGCACGGAGGGTCTAAATGGTGAAAACGAAGAACAATCAAGAAATTGGCTGTCTCAGGCTAAAAGCACCCCTACTAAAGAAAGGCGCCCTTGAATTTGGAGCCTCAAACTCAGGTTTCTGGTTTGACAGCTCCTAAGCATACCTCTTCAGAGTAGTTCGTTCTCAACAACGAATCCATCAGCAATTGTTAATGATCAACAGAACGATTGGGAGAAAGGATCAAGCATAGGTACTTCACCATGGAAAATAATGGAAAAAAGTATTCAAACTCAAAAAGGACGCCTAAAAGGTCAAAGATGGATATGTTGACTTGAGTTAGAAGATTTTGGAGGAAAACTTGGCCAAATCATCCCATAATCATTGGAAATCAACTTTTAGAACTCCAGATCAGGCTAAATCAAGCTTCAATCATGAGTTGGTGCCCAAACTTGAAGGATTCAAACTTGAATCATTATAAACCAACTCTAGGCGTCCCATTTCATTATTTCTTTTGCAAGTTGAAGATCAAAACAACAATTTACTCTCCAAGGAGTGGTTTCAAGATCTGAAGGAGGCTTTCGACCGTTCTTCATTATTTTTCAAAGATTAGTGGCACAAAGGGATTTCTTCTCAGAGGTTGCATCCAGAGACATATTTTTACAAGAAGGAAGCTAATAACTGCCAATCTACCTCTTGTATACTTCCTCTCTTTTTTCTTAAATTTCTTGCATGTCGCAAAAAACAACAGGCTACCACAGATCTGATCAACTGGGTATGATTAGCTTAAGTTTCAAGTAAAACCCATCTCTTCAAATTTTCTAGAAACAACAAACTTGCTGCCCCTATTTTTAGGGATTTTCCGGAAAAGTCTCAGAATAAAAAATCTATGGAACTAGGTTTGTTCAGCATTGAAGCACACACAAAACCCATGTGCAAGATTTTCTTAGGAAAAATACTTCTCGACAAGCGCTATTTTTAAGGGTTTTCGGAAATTGTCAGAATAGGGTCATGTGCACAGTTGATCTTTAAGTTTTTTAGGATGCAATACTCCTAGGTACAATACAAGACCAAAACAGCCTTGTACCATGATTTCTTGAAAACAACTGACACAGACTTGCATCAGGTAAACCCAATGGTTGATTCAGAAGATTTGGAGGGCATGAATCAAATCACGCTACAAAACATAGAAGAATTTGGGTTGCTTCAGGCTGTGTCAATCCCCATCACATTACAGAATGTGGAGCTTGTAATTGCTTGCATTAAGCATTACAATCCTACCACACGAGAAATCCGATCAGTGGATGGGAGGGTGATTTGCAATCTTAAACCAAAGGACATTGAAAAATGTTTTTCTATTCCACCATGCCCGACCAATGTGGTCATCTCAATGAAAGAATGTGAAAAAGCATTCAAAGCATCAAAGGACAGGTGTTTGCAGAAAATGGCAGAACAATGGTTGAAAGTGGAAAAGGCCAACTTGCCCAAATTGGTGTAACAACCTATCCCTTGCGTAAATTAATTCTTTTTCAATTTTACTCCAAACATATAAAGGTAACAAGTAACAAAGGCATTACAATAAAATATTTCCTTTCTTCACTGATAAATGCATACAAGTTACAATATATTTCCACATGAATTCCATTTTCATTGCAAATATAAATCAGAGTACATAAGTAAAACAATTACAAACATAGCTCGAGAGCTTTTGAACAAATAGTAGTAAGACGGTCCAGGTTCCTTTCCTTTCAAATCTTGGTGCATCGGCCACTTGCTATGGAGGAGAAACATCACTCGGGCGTTTTTCTGCCAACCATGGACTTATAATGCGGTCCCCCGCACACCTATCGTTTGATAGATGGCCCTCCCTTCGAAAGAAGAGATTGGTAGGGTATCTATTAACGATTACCAACTAAGCATAGTGTTATGTCCTACACAACTAGAATCTTGCTATTTCACAATCTCGAACTAGTATAAAGGATCACAATGAATTGACAATGTAGTCTCAACTAACTCACATCTATGTGGAAGTCGTACATTTCACTACTTTGGCCAAAGTATTCTCATTCAATACTTCGAATGAAGGTCATCTGTCATAAACACTACTCAGGGCCGATTTGACTTAAGGCTATCTTACACTACGCATAGGCTTAGTCCTTCACTGGATTATCTATCATCCCAGACTATCCTACGACAATCTAATCTACTAGAAATGATCCAGCATAGCAAGTAAATCACTTAATCCCTCTTATACTAGAAATCTTTATCCTAGGAGTCTCTCAAGCTTACCTCATTTAACCTAATAACTTTAAGCTAACTCAATATACTTGACTCCTGTCCTCATTTCAATTCTAGTATATATTAGCTAGTAAAGCCATATTCTCCTCATATGGAGTTCATTTAGTTAATACAATCACACAAGTATGCACCTTCTATCCTTCTTTATGTAGAATGCCTTATTTATACTTTTCATAGTAAAAATGCATCTTTTAAACTCTAAACATCATATTCCCTAGATGAAAGCTATTATGCTGAATATTGAACATACAACAGAAGTTCAAGAACATATACCTATTTAAGCACAGACATAAAACATAATCTTTTCAAAATAAGTAAGAATTAAAAGTGCATTGGATAGTAGAAGAATATCCCATGCCTGGATTAAAACTTTTCCCAAAAGTTGTTGAACTCAGGTAATTCACACAACACTTCCAGCACTTTGAATTAGCTTGGAAAAATCCTCTTTCCAATGTCTGCCTTACTCACACAGAAATTCCTCTTCAATTTCACTAAACTTCACTCAGTATTCTCTCTAAACTTCTCACTCAGAATTGTGTAATCCAACTGGTAATGATATAGCTGAATTTAAGAATAAAAACTCAAAAAAAACAATTGTGAAGTATTGGTAATTCACAGCTCTCAGGAAATTATAAATCACTCTCAGAAATTAAGCTCTTCAAAAATTGTGAATTGGTAAGTAAGAATGATGAACAAGGCGGCCTTTTATAGAGCCCCAACCCTTTTGCTTTCCACTTCTGTAGGCATGTAAGTTGTCACAATTGCATTTTGATTAATTCAACCACTATGTGGCGGATTTTTACTTCTATACTCAGCTGTTTAGAGATGAATTGACCTCCATAACTGACAGAAAATTTGAGAAAGTTTCAAACTACACATGTTAAATAAAGAAGAATCGATACCTACAGGAAATGGCGCCAACTGTGAAAATGATTCATCAAATTGGAAATGGTCTTGGCTATTCACAAAACACATCATCCTTTCTCAGGCTACGTCGCCCGTTATTCCCTGCTGGTTTGATTTATTCTTCCAAGAGAAGCGCACCTCCCAG
>VDFB02070480.1:0-48932 GCA_007258455.2 Sequoia sempervirens
TGTTCTTCGGGAGACTATTGGGGCTAAGTGTGATCTTTCAGATACCATTTCTCTAGAAGATATTGGAGTTTTTCAGAATCTGGGGCTATCTAGTTGTGATAAGAGTGTGTTGGGTGGTGGTGGGAGATGGAATGTTAGAGGGAAAACCATACGTGAAGGGCATTAGAAGTCTCCCCCTCCCCCCTGCTAGGTTTTTAAAGATTAATATTGATGGATCTTCTAGAGGTAACCCTGGTCCTGTCGGGGTGGGAGGTATAGGAAGAGATAGTGATGGGATAGTGGAGTTCTTCTTTTTAGAATTCTATGGGAATCAGTCAAACAACCTCATGGAGGCTTTGGCTATTCTTGTGGCTATCAAAAGGCTCGTGCTCTTGGCTGGAGAAGGGCCATTTGTGAGTTGAATAAGAATCAACTGGAGAGGGTGAGCTAGCAGTTGGTTGGAGTGATTAGATAGATCATTTCCTTGGGGAGAGTGATGGATTCTATTACCATTTTCCATATCCCTTGAGAGTGGAATTAGGTGGTTGATGGGTTGACCAAGTGGGTGTTTGATCAGGGTGGTGATTGGAAAGTGGATGATTGGGAAGGTATATCAGAGAATCTATCTTAGGAGTTGGAGGAGCTTATTAATATTGATATGAAATTGTATCTTGGGGCTACTTGATGTGTTTTATTGGGCTTGGGCCTAGCCTTTTTTGGTTGTATTCTCTCCTTATATTGTTCTTTTGATTGAATAAAGTTTTTACCCTCTTTTTTATTATTAATATTTTATACATAGAATCCACCTTACCAATACACAAAACTCTCCAAGAGAGAACTAACCTCAAAACCCTAACAAAAACAACAAAACTTTTCTTTATGGTTGATGCATAACCCGAAACTCGACCAGCCACAAACCCTAACACAACTATGATTTACCCATGAATTACAAAATATCTCCATAGCTATAAAATCCAACCAGAAATGGAGAGGGTGGCCACCATCAATGCATTGGACTTTTACACTAGGAAACCATGTCAAGGAGCATGTAAACAATGAAGAAAACCCCCACCAAATTTACAAAAAATGACAACAAAGACCAAATAACTAACAAAAGGAAGGATGGTGGCATAAAAGGAGGAACGAGCACCAGTCCATCATAATTGAAGTAAGTAGAAATAGCATTAAAAACATTCTCGCCCCCAAAAAAAACAAAGAAACTAGCCGCCCAAAAAGAGTCACTGCAACATTAATGGCGCCATCGACAAAACACGCCAAGTCACAAGGATGATCGGACCATCGGGCTCGGAAGGAAAGCTTGTCGATCATTAAATGGTTCAGAAGGTTGAAAACATTGCCGTCGGACATCGGGCCTCGACGTTTCTTCATACTTCATACTCCATCGATAGCATCAGCATCGACACAGGCAAAGTGCTTTGGAGGTGCGGCTTACCGCTTGCCAAAGGTAAGGCAAAGTGTAAGGGGGAAGGGTGAACACCAAATTCCGAAGCGTCATCAAAGATTGTGGTTTGCGCTTACTACTTACCACTTATTTCTAAACGGTAAGAGGTAAGATAAGATTGCAAAACCCGAAAAGTCCAAAAAAGGACTTAGATGGATTTTGAGAAAATGGGACATGGAAAAAATAAAAAATAGAAAGATGGTTTAGCTATAAATATAGGATGATTGATAAACTAATTATTTTATTAAATATAAATTACTATACGGAGAATGTATTACAGAAACAAGAGGTATTAAAAGTTAGGGCAAAGGAGCTAAACTATAGAGATGAATTAGTTCTATAACAACTTGTGGTAAAATATGATAAGAAAATGTTACAATAAAACAAGTTAATCGTATGATAAAATATTAAGAAACTGAATAAAATAGGTAGAGGTACAAAATATCAACAAAAAGAGAGATGAGGGGCGCCGGTTCCAGCCCAGTTGGTTAAGGTGTTCCCTGTAGCAGGGCGCCCACCATGGGTTCGACTCTCCGGCGCTCCCGTGGTACCGGTTGGTGTGTCTCGCCAGCACTGCCGGTCACGGTAAAAAGTTTATCGGCTGTGGGGGGTTATATGGGGGGCCGTGCTGCACTCGATTCCCCTCGTTAAAAAAAAAAAACAAAAAAAAAAAAACAAAAAGAAAAATGAAATGTTAGAAAAAGTAAAAAAAAAAGGCAATGATGAAAGCTATGTTGAATCTATAGAGTAGATGTGACTCAAGAGGGGTGGAGGCAACAATTTATTAATGTGTTAAACTATATAGGTGATAAATTATAGTGTTCAAGAATCAAACTACAATTGATATAAATGTTAGAAAAAAGATGAAAATATATAGAAAATTGATAAACCCTATAAAGAGGAGAGGAAATGGCTAGAAGCCAAGAAAATAGAGTCAAAATTATATTGAATGAGTCATTCTTAGGTGGAAGTGAAAAGGTAATTCAAGAATTGTAAAGGTAATGTAGGAAGCACAGAGGTGATTTAGGAAGTGTGGAGGTGCTAAATAATGCAAGTGCCAAATTGTGTAGGCATATAACAATGAAGGAACCAAATTTAATATGACTTAAATTAAAAATCATAGATGAAAAAATAAAACCTATGTATTAGAAACTCACAAAATCTCAAGAAAAATGATAGAGTTAGAAGATCAAGCATGTCAAAATGAAAAAATTGAAAAATAAAGAAAGAACTAAATATTAAGAGGATGGAAATAAGCTTTTACCTATCCTTTCAATGCTCCTTGGATGGAACTAAACAGGAGTGTTCCCTAAGTGTCCACAGACAATTCTCTTAACCCTTGTGATTTGTTGCTTAGATGATGCTGATAGGTGGTGTAATGTAGGTTGCTTTACAAAATGGCAACCTGACTTTAGGATATAAGATTGATGATATTAATTTTATCTTGGAAGTCCTTTGATTTAAATAGATGTGAGGATGGACAAGATTTAATTTCAAGATCAATGGTGGAGGACTCAAGAGATATTAGGATTGAAGATAATATGCCATGTGGCGTCACTAGATTGATGGATTTAAGAGAGGACAATATTGATGAAAAATCAAGGGGTAAGATTTTTTTGACCAAATCCAATGGTCAATGATAAGTCCTCTCACATGTATGAGAGGAACACTTAAAAAAGAGAGCTATAATATGTATGATTACATATAGGGAAGAGTGGATGAGGATAATTGTCTTTCACACATGTGTGAGCACACCATGGGAAGAGAGGAAAAGAGACATGTGTCATCTCACAGGGGTAATTATATACCCTAGTAAGAGAGAAGGTGTAAAGTGTCTCGTTAAGGACACATATGTGAGATTCACATGGGCTAAATGGAAGTTGAGGATTTTATTCATCGAATGAATGATCAAGATTTTGTTTTATCTTTCTAGAATAAGAGGAATGAAGGGTTTTATTAGTTAAATTAATTACACTTATGTATGTGTAAGGGTTTAGATTAGAAAATTATTTTTTAACTAACTAGTGGGATTAAGATGGAAAAGGAAATATTAAATACATACTTAATATTTATTTAATTAATTCTTGGGATAAGGTAATTTTTTGGTTTGATTAGGTGATGAATACTTTAGGTGTCTATATATGGTTTAAAAGCACAAATTCTAATAAAGAAAAAAACCCCTAAAGAGGATGTTGGTGTTATATAACCTAGATTACTTTTTCTTAGCGAGTAGTAGTTAAGCACATATTCTTTTCAATTCACCCTTAGAAATTTGTAATAAAGGTATGTGTTGATGATCTAAGTTGTAACTTCCAAATTCTTAAGTCTAAATAGTCTCCATAGTGCTAGGGGTGTCAAATTTCGGAAGAATACCATAAAGCCTATATTTAGATCAAACAAATAAGCACCACTTGCTAAGATGGGTAGGACTTGCTTCACTTCTAGCTCTATTAAACCAAGGGTAATTTTCTTAAGGTATTACACTAAATACAACCACACAAGTCAATTTTTTACCCTAAAACAAGCCACACCCATTGCATAATGTACCCCTATATCAATTGTCACTTCATATCTATATTTTTCTTTGAAACACTCGAGGTTAATTTCCTTATTAGAGTAGACAATATGCTATATCAATGTCTAGAATATTATTAATGGTAGTCCCTATTGTTTTTTAATACATTCAAATATGGTAGTAGAAACACACTAAAATAAACAAAAATTAAAGGAAGTTATATTGAGTTGTTATGAGTGTGATAGGATGAGGAGGAACTTGAACAACTAGTATATTTATATCTTTATCCAATTGGGGATAAAGTCTCAAAATTCATTAAAACATTTGCAATATCTATAACCTAAGGTAATGCCTTAAATAAGATAGTGCAAAGTCTATGCTTTTCATAATGCACATGCATGTGGGCTCTACACATACATTCAAAAAATAAAAACACTTATAGAATATTAAACATGAATCTACTTAAATTTAATCCATTAGCATTCCCATACATCACATCACTATTTTAAGAAGATAATGTACAAAATATTTGTAAGGATTTTATAGTCATTTGTCTTTCTCACTAATTATAAAAAGAATTAGAAATATACAACACATAAAAGAAAAAACTCAATCAAGGAAAATTCTACCTCTAATAATTCACTCTTCAAAAATTATAATTCTTTATTATAAATTTAAGATGAATCTAGATCATTATAATGTAAAAAATATGTTTATCCAAAGTTCAAAAATGAAACCCTTGGGATTTCTTATAAATATAAATATTTTTCTCCTAGAGTAAAATTCAAAACATTCATTTAAATCATCCTAGAACATTACAAGAATAGTTTAAGGATATTCACGTCAAAGAAGTCATACATTACAAACAACATTGCTCATCCTATATTTTTGTATGTGAATTCTTTTCATACAAACTAGGGACAACAACAAATAATGGGCTTAGCTTAGAATCAAGGAAGTCTAACTCTTCAATTCTAGAGAAGCAAGCCACCAAAAGTGTTCTTCAACACCCCCCTTGACCTCAATTGGACTCACATTGAAGATAAAGAATTCAAGAATAGGATAGTAACAAAGATAGGATCACAAAAGACAAGATACATTGGTATCAGAGGGAGTTAGGATTGCATAAATGTTCATGTCCACCCAAAATATAGGGTTTAAAGTCTCATCTCCTCTAGGAGTAACACTTTATATATAAGTTTTACAATCAAAGAACGATCTGGTAACACATATTCAATTTAATTCATTCATATCTACTACCATCATTATCAAGAAGCTAAGTAATCCCTAACATTTTATACAATTTGACATTTACTTAGTTATGGTGGTTACTTAGCTCATTCATATTAGCATAGGTTTTGATTTGCATGTTGATAAATCTTTACACCTAAATTTCAATACAAGGATGCGTTTTGTTTCCCTTCACCCCTATGTGTTTACCATTTTCTTACTGTTTAAGGGTGGATATCCAACGTATTTAGCAAATCGAAAGATTAGAGAATAAGATGTATAGCATATGAAACAAAACACAGACGTTTCATAATGAGAAAAATGATCTATACATTCTTAACGTTCCGTTTAGACTGAATAAGATGTATAAGCTGCTTTACCGTTTGATAGGCAATTGTGGGGACTTTTCATTTTACTGATGTGAGACCTGCCGACTATGTCAATTGTTGAATTGGCTCTTGCAATTCAATATTTAAATATGTGAGTTTAGTTTTATTAACCCAACAAATTATGTCTGTGGGAATAGAGACTGTTGTTCAGTCACATCAGATTAGACGTTATTGTCATCTGGTGCTTGTTTGAAGCCGAACAGTATATTCACTGGTCGACTAAAACCTAATTTTTATGGTCGAGTAGCTATCTATGTCGATATCATCCCATGAATTGGCAGATTTTCATTTTCTTTTCTCTTTCTTAAGACCCCCCTAAAGAATAAGAAAAAGATTTTGATCTTTATAGAATGCTTTTAATACTTTTCTATAAATTTTGTAATGGGTGTTTTATTATAGTTTACTTGTCGTGTCAGACACGGACAACGATAGTAAAGATTAGAGAAAGTGTCTGTACAAGATTTTTATTAAAGAAATTGTTGGTTGTTTTGTTTAATTTGTTTTCTAATCCCTTTTGATGTTGTTGAGCATGAATCATGTGTCCAGACTAGAAATAGATGAAAGGACTGCGTATTGTCTACATTTTATCCTTTTTCTGGGATTCTTCAGATTCCAAAGATATTCACTGAATTAATTCGAACTGTTTAAGATTTTACGAACAAGCTAATAATTTGTTGATTCAATATAAATATTATGCATTTGATCTGCACTGAATAAACTTGACAATATATATTTAGTTTGGCAAGATTAATATGATATCTAATGTCAGTTGATGATAAACAAATATATATGCTCTGACGAGCTGTTTGCTTTTAGTGCAAGGTATTGCCCTCAAAACGAGAAAAAATAATAAATGCATTCTATGCTTATTTTGTTTCAAGTACCCATTGTTCAAGGGATATTTTGAAAATTTTGAGAGATCTGCAAAGCTTGAGATTAATTTCTCAATGAGATCTTGGCGTGATCCAATTACAGAAAGTCTATTTTAAAACGTAACAAATAGATAGTTTAATTACTATGGACCCCCATTAATCTTCTATTTCGGAAGCTATTACTGCAGCAATTATATAAATAAATTTAAGAAAACTTATTAATTCCCATCATTTAAGACATTTCACATAAAAAATAAAAAATAAAAAATAATCTTAAAGTAATAATGATAAATAATTAAAATGAGAGTAAAGTACGTAAATTTTTTTATTGGAAACATTTTATCATTGCATATATGTTCATAAAAAAACAAAGAGTTAAATTAAAAATGATCAATTTATATATAGGACCTATAAAAGCCTTGACATAAATTATATATGACTTAGGACTTACACAATAACCAAAGAATTATGTATAAGTTGGTGCACTAGGAGGAGGTGATATCTAATTATTATAGAGATGACAATTATCCCACTTAGAGGGCTTAATTGAGTATCAAGAGTATCGCACCCATCCTAAGTATCAAGTGTCACCCACCTATCTTTAGCATGCTAAACTACAAGATGCACAAACACACCCCATCCAAGTGGTGGAGGCACACTATTACTAATGTCAATGCCACCTTGGGCTAGATATGTCCATCTTAAAGGTCCTATAAAGTTTCTGCATGACAATGATGTCTAGCTCTATTGAGGAATAGAAGGAAAAATCTTGTTGTGGTTGTGTGAGTAGCTCCTTCATCTAGGTATAGGTATTTAAGGGGACAATTATCCAACAAGATTCTACTTTGGTGGAAGACATGCTTCCTTTGCACTAGGATTGAGAAGATCTTATAGATGTTAAAAATCTAGGGCCACATTCTTAACCTATACCTAGATATGAAAACAAGAAAAAATGAAAACATAAAATTTTACATCAAGAGAAAAATAAATCAAAATCTCCTTATCATAAAAATACATTTGTAGAATTTTAAATATGGAAATGGATAAAAGATCTAAAATAACTCATGCATTAGGTATCTAAGAGGGAAATTATTTTTTGTATCCCCAAGAAAAAGGCCAAGTATGAAAGGGTTGAAAATTTTAGTGATTCCAATTCCAAGCACATTGGGCTTAGAAGTAAGTCTAATAGATATGCTTGAAGGTCTCAATTCCATTATATATGGGACATTTTTCAAGTGTGATGCCAATGTGTGTAATCCTTTCACCTAAAGATAAATCCTTAGTAAATAAAACACCAATGAAACTACTAATTATTGGACATGGTAAATCCTCTTATGTCAATGAGGCTAGGTTTAAATAAGAATTTAGACAACAATGCTGATTTAATCTTCCCAAGAGCTATAAAAAAGGGCTAAGGACCTTGTACAAAATACGAGGATTATAATTGTTGAAATAAGGTTCAAAACTCCAATATTGATTTATTGACGATACAAGAGGTGGTTGTAATCCCAATATATAAAGCATGAAGTTAAGCAAATGATCCTAAATATATAGAATACATGACATGTCTATGGAGAGTGTTGGGATAAAATTGAAAATGATTTGCTTGGATCTGTAGTTGTATTTTATAATTCACCTCATCCTTATGTCAATCTAGGATGTTGACTTGTGAAAGATGCAGTGGAAATTTTCTCAAGGGATGGAGGTAATAAGCTAAGTGTGATGAAATGTAGAAAAAGATAATACTAGAGATTAAAAATAGATCATAAACCTATACCCAATTCATAGAAAACAAGAAAATAATTATGTTACTAGTTATGTCAATTCTGCTACACAAACAGAGCAATAGAAATAATGTGATAGGAAATAACCAACAAGTCTTATGTAAATTCAATTATAACTTTTCAATCACTCAAAATATCAAAAGGTACTCTTTGCAGTGTCAAAAATTGTCATCCTTTTAAAACAATTTCACATTATGTTTTGTCCCCCTTAATTTATTGGACCTAATAAATGCAAGCAATTAATTTTTTTCTCTTGACACTTAATGTCCTAGAAGATAGGGCCAGGACCCAGATGCCCATGGGTGTATGGGTTCCCCTATCTTACCGAGGACCAATTTTTAATGTTGTTGGTGGCATTTTGATATTCAAAATTTAAATTTCAGGTGTTAGCTTTTGGGATCTATTTTTAGGGAAATTAGAACAATTGCATATAAATACCTATTTATTGCATCATTTCAAATTTAACAAGAGATAACAAGAAAAGTATTGGAAAACTTATGATCAAGAGAAATATTGAGCAAGTCAAGGGTAACATTTTAGTGATTTATTGCACTAGTTCAAGATCCAACATCATGTCGATTTCTATGTGGGTTCATGTTTTGTGAAGGCTAACCATTGTTGTAGGTCTCCAAAGCATTCAAGAAATTCAAGAAAGCAAGATTCAAACCCTTGAGGTGAGGTGCATGACTTCATTCCTTCAAGGTAGCCATTGAAGGGTGGTGAGTTGAAGTATTTTTTGATTTCATTGTTCTTTCCTTTCAATTAGCATTTCTATCATGAACATTTCCATTGTTGAAGTAGAAGCACTTACACAGGGTTTGGCTGAGGAAAGCCCCTAAATGGCTCAATATTTTCCAATCTTTGAATATTCAAGTTGTAGGTTTGAGGAGGATTGAAGAAACATTGAAGACAAGTTTTTCATTATTGCATTAAATGCCCTTAAAGTTGTCAATCCATGGAAACTCACCTATAGAATTATCTGACGACATTTTGACAACTCTGCAACTAGGAAATAGAAGGTAAAATCCAACATTAGAGCATTGTAAGATTAGTTTTTGGACCACTATCAAAGACCCATATGCCCCTAGGCATCTGAGTCCTTTACAAGTTAGATCCTACTTTTTATGATAGGTGCACAATCTCCACTATTTCTCATATCTGCCTACATACTTATTGTTTTAGTCTGTGTGTTTTCAAAATATTGCATTTGTCATATTAGGTCATAGAGCTTAATTAGGTTAATAATTCCAAATAATTTCTATTCCATTCCTAAGGCTCAAAAGGAGATATAGGTTTGATTGGCTCACGATTGTGCTTGGGTATGTGTAGGATCATGATGGGCCAAAAAGTGGCAATATCATGGGTATTTGTAGGGTATGTGGTTGATGACCTTTTTTTAACCCAAAATTGATGAAATGAAAAGGGTTTTTTAAAGGAGATTCTCAGTTTTCCACCAATATAAATTATGCTTTACTTTAAATTTAATAAATTATTATTATTCATTTTCTATTTGAATTACGACTAAAGTCCTGATTGATAGGTTGATTGAAAAAAATCTATAACTTTCAAATAGTATCACATTTTTAGAATCCAAAATATGTATCACATTCTATGTTTCATATAATATAGGATTAAAAAAAGAAAATTTGAATTTCATGAAGTTTTGACCATGTTAAGGTGGTCAGACATACGAGTTTTTATATTTTTTAAAAGTTGTAATAAAAAATTCATAATTAATTATTTACTTGGAAAAAGATTACAAAAAAATATGCATCACATCAGGACATGAGTCCTCTACTTATGTTTAAAATTTTATAAAAAAATATTATTATTTTATTGTGGTTAGGGTGGTCAGACAGACACCTACTTCTTATTTTTTCCCTAAAATTTAAGTACTACTGCATTGAAATTTCAAATTTTCACCAAATAGATTTGTTTTTTAAAATAAACCTAGTAGTTTAGAAACTACATTCAGTTTTCTACAAATTCTATTCTTAAATATTTTTGAAATAATATAGATAACTTATTCAAATTTTTACGTCAAGTTGCCTAACTCCGATTTTTCTGAATTTTTTGCCACTTAAGGGCCTATTTTTTCCATGATGATCCTGCACATGCCCGCTTAATGTCTCCAAGAGAGGACAAGTCAAGAATACCATATTGCCACTTATGGGGTGCCTCACTTCGCATCATGCCACTAAGCTAGGAAATCGTACACTTAGAAATATTAAATTCTCTTGGAGGACATCAAACCCAATGACACCACCAAGAAAAGGATGCATTACAAGAAAAACAACATCACACCATGAAATATGCAAAATGTCAAAAGATGTCATCAATGTATGCCTCCACTTTAAAGTGGTTACTAACACCATTGCTATGAGAAAGTACTTTAAAGTAGCTAGTGTTCCATCCCAAGACATAAGAGCTTACTCTGAAATCCCTATGCTAGGTCATATGTTCCTAAAATAGAGCTATGTCATGAAAAAAGGAAGGAGGGGTTTCTGCCAAAAATACATAAGGGATCTATGGATCCGAGGTCAGTATGTCTTTGCTACAATATTGTCATAGAGCACGAAACTATCATCATTCCCCAAATACTCATAGAACTAGAAGAATGACACAAAGAGAGTGAAAACAAAGAAAAATCCTTTGGGTAAACATGGAAGAGACCTAAATATCTTGATGCCTTGTGTCATCCCCAAAAGGAAAACACAAGACAATTGAAAAAGAGAAAATGTTTATAATATATAATTTAATGTAGATATAGATAGAGGAATGCACAAAGAGAGAGAGAGAGAGAGAGAGAGAGAGAGAGAGAGAGAGAGATCAAACGAAACAACATGAGGGATCAAAATACTCACATGCAATCACATTAAAGAACACAAAAAAGAAAAAAATGCAAAAGACTACTAAGGCACATGTGAATCAACCTATAGAAGGTTTTCTGCATCCCAATCTTAGTCAGTATAAACAAAAGCCAAGCAACTAGCCAAAGGGACAACAACAAGTGCCAAACTAGGGGAAGCACCAAGTTCAATGTTCTTATTAGTAGATTTGTCATTTAAGTTCATAGAAGAGGAAAACAATTTATTCAATTTATTATGCACTTGCTCATCAATCTTTGCAATATCAATATTGTCATCTAGATTAATCACAATAAGAGATCAAATGATAATGTCTCTAAAAGTTTCTTATTTAAGTTGTGGTGAAGGTATAGATTCATCATGCATTACTTTAGGGAAGTTCAGATTTTGATTTTCCATGTTGCTCTTTTCTTCTTTAGCTTGTAACATATGAGCAATATCATGACATCTACACCTACACTCTCTAGCATTTTGATTTGTTTCAATCTGTTGTCAATTTGGGTTTGTGTAGGAGCAGATTTTTCATTCACGAGCTTCTTTTATTCCCTTAGGGGAGGAACATAAGGAACCATGTGAGGTTGTTCAACCACTTTCACTTTAGGCTTGTAAACATTTTTTACTTTAGGAGGCACAATAGGATTGTTTTGGTTATCTTGTGGTCTCTTATAGGAAATAGTGGGAGGATTTTCTATAGGTTTTTCTTGGATATTTTGAAGGGATTTTTGTTAAATCACTATTTTGTCAAGCATAGGTGGCTCAATCATGGGTTAAGGCATGTTTCTAAAGGATAATTGTGCTATACACTTTGCCTTGAACTTTTGATATGATTTGAAAAAGTAGTCCTCGTGAGGTCTAATAGGTTTAATAGGCTTAGGGAAAAACAAATCCAATGAAAAGTTCCCATGAGAAGACATAGTATTGTGGACAATGATTTTGGATTGCCCAACTACTTTAACCTCCTTCTAGGGTTTTTCACCTAAAAGGAGAAAGAATGGCATCCAAAATGCAAATTTCTACACTCAAGATTAATGTCAATGAAATGTAATATGTCTAATTATGATGTAATAATGCACTGATCTGAAAATAAAATGATTTAATGATGCTAAACCTAAGAAATGCAAAGTACTGGAAAACACATTGTGATATGCAAAAACACCTATAACGCAAGTAAATGATGAAATAACTAAACAAAACTAAAGAGGTGCACCTGGAATCTAACATTTAATGCGGAGAGATTATGGAATCCTAAAAGAATGATTGGAAATGTTGATTGGGACACTTACGCCAAGTTGGGCGACAGTCCTAGTTTCGGGAAAAACTTGTCGGAATAAGAATTTGCCAAATGGGTATCTAAAAATATAGAAACCACTTTTAAGGCCTAGAAATGGGACTAATTCACCACCAATGGTGACTTAGTCCACCTATTGATTTTGGGAATCTCGAGATAGGATCCTGTAGCTTCAGGTCTGCACTTGCTTTTCTGACAGGTGTCCAATCTTGTTTCTATAAAAAACGGGATAAAAAAAGTGTCCAAGATTGAATTAGGGTTATGTTGGATTGAATATCTTTTATGACTTGTTGACCACTTTTCAACACCTATTTCTTTGACAAATCTACCTATAAATTATGCAAACACATATGCAAAAAGGAAAAAATGGTTAAGGGTTAGAGTATAGGGGTTTGCCTTGGTCAAACCCCACTTTGGTAATCAAACCCTAAGAAATGAAATGAAATGGAAAGAGAATGATAAATAGATAACATGCAATGTCATAAGCTTGCCAAACCCCTTGATGTAAAAATTTAAACATATGAAATGAAGTGCTCCAATGGATGACTTGATTATGCTTAGAGTGCTTGAATGCTTGAGAATGATTAAGTTAATTGCTTGAGTGAATGCTTGAATGAATGGGTTGTTTAAATGAGAGGAAAACCCCTTATTTATACTTGATCTTACTAAATTTTCCAAAAAATAACACATCACAGGCCGACCTCAAGGGTTAGAGAATGAAATCTCGCTAGAAATTTGAAATAATTTTGAGTTTTGTGCCAAAAAGGACTAAGTTGCCCAGGTATTGTTGACTTAGTCCAACTTAAGAAAATTAAGTGAGTGTCAGGAATTAAAGGGCATTAAATGTGGTCTAATGGGAATATCCTCAAAATAACACTTAAGAATGGTTAGAAAGTGCATTACTTAGGGGTCATTTAAACATGAGAAAGCATTGATATAGTGATGAAAAGTCTAGAAAAGTGTGAAAGGGTATGTGCAGGATCATGATGAGCCAAAAAGTGGCAATATGATGGGTATGTGGCTACTGACTATTTTTTTACCCAAAATTGATGAAACAAAAAGGGTTTTTAAAGGAGATTCTTAGCTTTCCATCAATATAAATTATGCTTTACTTTGAATTTAATAAGTAATTATTATTCATTATCTATTCAAATTACAACTAAAGTCCTGATTGATAGGCTGATTGAAAAACATCTATAGCTTTCAAACGATATCACATTTTTGAATCCAAAACATGCATCACATTCTATGCTTCGCATACTATAGGATTTAAAAAAAATTGAATTTCATGAGGTTTTGACCAAGTTAAGGTGGTGGACATCGAGTTTTTATATTTTAAAAAAATTAATAAAAAATAATAATTAATTATTTACTTGGAAAAAAATTACAAAAAAATATGCATCACATTGGGGCATGAGTCCTCTTTTCATATATAACATATTATTAAATAATCTTACCATTTTATTGTGGTTAGGGTGGTCAGACAAACACCTACTTCTTATTTTTTCCCTAAAATTTAAGTGCCACTGTACTGAAATTTCAAATTTTCACCAAATAGAATTTTTTTTTTTACAAACCTAGTAGTTTAGAAACTATATTTAATTTGCTACAAATTCTACTCGTACATATTTTTGAAATAATATAGATAACTTATTCATTTTTTTACGTCAAGTTGTGTAACTCTAATTTTTTTGAATTTTTTGCCACTTAAGAGCTTGTTTTTTCCATGATGATCCTACACATACTTGAAAGTGGGTTACAAAACTTTGAAATAAGACTTAGGTATGTGCAGGATCATCATGGAAAAAACATGCCCTTAAGTGGCAAAAAAAATCAGAAAAATCAGTGTTATGCAACTTGACATAAAAATTTGAATAAGTTATCTATATTATTTCAAAAACATGTAAGATTAGAATATGTAGAAAATTGAATTTAGTTTCTATACTATTAGGTTTATTTAAAAATAAATAAAATCTATTTGGTGAAAATTTGAAATTTCAATGCGGTAGTACTTAAATTTCAGGGAAAAAATAAGTAGGTGTCTATCTGACCACCCTAACCATAATAAAATGATAATATTTTTTAATAAGATATTATATATAAGTAGAGGACTCATGTCTGGATGTGATGCATATTTTTTTGTAATTTTTTTCCTAGTAAATAATTAATTATGAATTTTTTATTACAACTTTTAAAAAATATTAAAACTCGTATGTCTGACCACCTTAACTTGGTCAAAACTTCATGAAATTTATTTTTATTTTTTTAATCCTATAGTATGTGAAGCATAGAATGTGACGCATGTTTTGGATTCAAAAAATGTGACACCATTTAAAATTTATAGATGTTTTTCAATCAGCCTATTGATCAGGACTTTAGTCATAATTCTAATAGAAAATGACTAATAATTATTTATTAAATTCAAATTAAAGCATAATTTATATTGGTGGAAAGCTGAGAATCTCCTCTAAAAACCCTTTTCATTTCATCAACTTTGGGTAAAAAAAAAGTCGTCAGCCACATACCCTACAAATACCCATAATATTGAGTAAGTAATAAAAAGGAGTTATTTAGGTGAATTATGATGAACGGGTCCTAGAAAAGTGTGAAAGTGAGTTACAACACTTCACAACACCTTTACAAGACATCCTAGAAGTCTTAATGATTCGCAAGGGTCGAAGACCTAATGTGAATGTGTTGACCACATTACAACATTAAATTTAGGCAAAATCAAGCCAAAGTCTACTAGAACTTGAACATGAGATTTAAAGTAGAAGGGTTACTTTTTCTATGTCTAAGGTTAGCCCCCACTTTAGTGAGAGGATGAACTTGCTTCAAACTCGCACTGAAGTAGTCGATCATGCAAACAAGAAAGGTCCAAATGCACTAATGCTTGATAAGATGAGATAATGATAATCAAGAGGGATGATCAAGCCCCGAGGATCATGATCCCATGGAAATTCAAACATGAATGCAAAGGAACACACATGATGATGAGAAAGGATGAAAGAAAGATTTGATTGTCTATCCAGCTTATTATGGATTATATCTAGGTTGTTTGTTTGAAATAAGCTAAATGTGTACTCACTCTAGGGAAACGAAACTTATAGTTGTTTTTTGGGTGAGAAAGCCCAAGTATACTCACTTTGGGGCCACATAACTTTTGGTTGTCTAGGGGGTGAGAAATCCACAACATACTTACTCTAGGGCCACAAAAATTTTGATTTTCTATGGGGTGATAAATCCCAAAAGGTGGCTATGGGGAAAGTCATGCCTCAGAATGGGCTTCCTACTCAACCATATCAAATTTATACCTCCTCATAACTTTAATAAGGTTCCACAAAGTGTTGTTTTGTGTTTCATGAGACAAGCAAAGCCTCGTATGCTTAGAACTCCTGAACAAATGCAATGGTACCATAGACATGCAAGTTGTGTTATGCAATGTGGCCATGTAAATGCAAAATGCAACATGAAAAATAAATGTTGAAATGAGTCTTTAGTTCATGCAATGTCTATAATTTAAGGAACATTGTGTCTAATGTTTCCAAGAGAGGACCAATCAAATAATATAATATTCACAACTTAGGGGATGCAGTGTTTCACATCATGCCACAAAGAGGAATGCAATATGCTTAGATAGATCAAACTTATGAAGGAAATCATACCCAATGTCATCCACAAAGTGACAAACACATCGTATAAAGTAACAAGGCTGCACTAAGAACAATGAAAAATGAAAATGAATAATGCCAATGTATGCCCCCACTTTAAAGGAATTGCTACACATTGTACTGTGAGAAATTAATTTAAAGTAGAAAATGAAAAATGAAAACAAGAAAGAAGACATGAGAGCCAACTTGGAAAGCCCCTATGCCAAGTCATATGTTTCTAAGTAAGGCTACATCATGCGAGAGAAAGGAAAAATAAAAAGGAAGGAGTTTCCCCCAAAATGAGAACACCAAACACATAAGGGATCTATGGATTTGGGGTCAGTATGTTTGTTACTACAATATTTTTATGAAATAGCTCGAAACTATCATCATTCCCCAAATACATAGAACTAGAAGAATGACACAAAGAGAGTGAAAACGAAGAAATATAAGATCCATTTTGGGTCAACATGGAAGAGACATTGTGGTCTCAATGCTTTGTGTCATCCCCAAAAGGAAAAAAACAAGCGAAAAGAAAATGAAAAGGAAAAGAAAAGGAAAATAGTTTGGGTCAACATGAAGGAGACATGTTGGTCTCAGTGCCTTGCATCATCCCCACAGGGAAAACACAAGAAAAAGAAAAGGGGGGATCTTTTGGGTCAACATAACGAGACATTTCGGTCTTAAAATTTCCTTATGTCATCCCCAAAAGGAAAAAACAAGTGAAAACTAAATGAAAAATGTACGACATATAGAAGAATGGAGGTACAAATAGAGGAATGTGACAAATAGAGGGAGAACATCAAACATCACGTCACGGGGGAACATGATACACACATACAATCACACCAAAGAAAAGGAAAATATAAAAGGACTAGTAATGCAAGTGTAAGTCATGCATCAAACAAGTCATCCACCTCCCAATCTCAATGGGTATAAGTGGAAGATAAATAATGTAGCTAAGGGAAAAGGAAAAATGCCTTATGAGGTCAAGGCTAACAACTTCTTTCCCACACGGAGTCTAAGGAAATAATCAGCCAAGATGGATGATGGGAAGAACCATGCAATAGTGAGAATGGAAAATTTTACAACTATTGCATGATAAGGGTGGTGATAGGGTACTATGGGATGATAGGATAATAGTCGATATCAGTGAAGTGGTACTTGTTCAGTATGTCCTTCAATGTCTAACATTCATCAGTTCGATGTCCAAGTACATGATGATATTTACAATATGGAATATTAGATTCTTTAGGATGGATGACCAACCTATCCAAAGGTGGTAAGAGTATAAGACCTTGGGTTAAAAGCATTTGCAGTTTCCTTTCACATTTAGGTGGTGGATGGAGAGGAAATTTTATTTTTTTTAACTTGTAGGTCTTTTGCATTTACTAGATTCTCCTTTTTCATGGATTGAAGGAGGAAGAGGACCCATCGGGATCCTAGCATCCTTTTCAGTAGAGTCATGTAAGGGATGTTCACATGGAAGAAGGACATTAAAGTCAGGAGGGGAATCAAAGATCACTGTGCCATCATCATGAAGTCTCCAATATTCAAAAGGAGGCTTTTTATCATGAGGAGGATCTTGATATCCTAACCTTGTGGTGTTTTCATCTATTGGTTTTTGTCCTAATAGTTGGTGAATGTCATGTTCGGTTGTTATGTCACATCCTTGTTTGCTTAAGATAGTAAAACCCTTGCCATATGTTTCTTCAAGGTTGATTCGTGTGTTTGTAACTTTGTGATCATAAAAAGGTTGAGGAGTTTCTTTTTTAGAGGAATTAGGTCCACTCAATGGAGGGATATGAGGTCCTTCACTCGTTTCAGGATGTAGATAACCAAACATATCAGGGGGGTGAGATAGTAGGAATATTTTGTGACTTCATGGATTGGTAAAAGGTTGCATTATTTTTAAGGTTATCAAGGAATTTGTTCAAGAAATTATTCATGCTATCACCATCTTCTCCAATGATGTCAACAACATGAGGAGGACATTCACTAGGATTTGAAGGAGCATGAGGAAGCTCAAGGTCATTAGGATCACAGGAAAAGGCATAATTTGACATGTCCACTAAGGATTTTAATGAATTCCAAAAATTATTAAAGAAAAAATCCATGATGAAAGGAAACTAAATGAAATAGACAACAAATCTAGAAAGTATGACATAATGTAGTAACAGAAAATAGAAATGTAGGAAATTCTCAGAAAATATTAGAAAGTATAGTGAAAAATGTGCAAAAGGTCTAAGTCGTCCAGTGTGGTGAATGAGTCCCAGTGATGATTTTTTTGAGATTTTTTAGAAATTTTGAATGCATTTTTTATGTTTATTGGATGCACGGAGGAAACTACAATATGAAATGCACGATTTTTGTTGATTTTCAATGTAAAAATGATGCAAGAATGCAAGCTATTTAAGCTTTTCACTAATGCAATTTTTGAAACCATAGGATGCAATTTAAACAATCAATACCTAATGCAATGATAATGCAAATGAAACCTAGGATGCACTTGAAATTAAAAGTTAATATGCTCAAAATTCAGGTTCACCAAAATGTGGACAATGATTTTGGATTGCCCAACTGCTTTAAGGTCCTTCTAGGGATTTTGACCTAAAAGGAGAAAGAATGGGGTCCAAAATGCAAATGTTTACACTCAAGATTAATGTAAATGAAATGTAATATTTCTAATTATGATGTACTAATGCATTGATCTGAAAATAAAATGATTTAATGATGCTAAACCTAAGAAATGCAAAGTGCTAGAAAACACATTCTGATATGCAAAAACACCTAAAATGCTTGAGCAAATGATGAAATAACTAAATAGAACTGGAGAGGTGGACCTAGAATCTGAAATATGATGTGGAGAGATTCTAGAATCCTGAAAATTTGACTAGAAATGTTAACTGGGACACTTATGCCAAGCTTGGTGACTTAGTCCCAGTTTGAGGAATAACTTGTCGGAACATGAATTTGACAAAGGGGTATCCAAAAATGTAGAAACCACTTTTCAGGCTTGGCAGTGGGACTAATTCTCCACTGGTGGTGACTTAGTCCACCTCCATATTTCAGGAATCTTGGGATAGGATCTTGTAGCTTAAGGTCTGCACTTGCTTATCTGACATGTGTCCGATCTTGATTATGTAGAAAATGAGATAAAAAGAGTCTCCAATCTTGAATTAGGGTTATGTTGACTTGAATAGCTTTGATGACTTGTTGACCACTTTTCAACACCTATTTCTTTGACAAATCTTCCTATAAAGTCTATAAAAACACATACAAAGAGGGAAAAATGGTTAAGGGTTAGAGTATAGGGGTTTTCCTTGGTTGAACCCAACTTTGGTAATCAAACCCTAAGAAATGAAATGAAATGGAAGGAAAATGATAAATAGATGACATGCAATGTCATAAACTTACCAAACCCCTTGATGTAGAAATCTGAAGATATGCAATGAAGTGCTCCAATGGATGACTTGATTATGCTTAGAGTGCTTAAATGCTTGAGAATGATTAAGTTCATTGCTTGAGTGAATGCTTGAATGAATGGCTTGTTAAAATGAGAGGAAAAATCCTTATTTATACTTGATCTTACTAAATTTCCTGAAAATAACACACCACAAGCCAACCTCAAGGGTTAGAGAATGAAATCCTGCCAAAAATTTGAAATAATTTTGAGTTTTGTGCCAAAAAGGACTAAGTCGCCCCTATTGGTGACTTAGTCCTACTTAAGAAAATTAAGTGGGTGCTAGGAATTAAAGGCAATTAAATTTGGTCTAATTGGAATATCCTCAAAAACACACTTAAGAATGGACAGAAAGTGCATTAAGGGGTCATTTAAACATGAGAAAGGGTTGAGTTAGTCATGAAAAATATAGAAAAGTGTGAAAGTGGCTTACAACACTTTGAAAGAAGACTTGGTAACTGATAAAAAAGAGTTATTTAGGTGAATTATGATGAAAGGGTCCTAGAAAAGTGTGAAAGTGAGTTACAACACTTCACAACACCTTTACAAGACATCCTAGAAGTCTTAATGATTCACAAGGGTCCAAAACCTAATGTGAATGTGTTGACCACATTACAACATTAAATATAGGAAAAATCAAGCCAAAGTCCACTAGGAGGACTTGAACATGAGAAAAAGTAGAAGGGTTACTTTTTTCGTGTCCACAAGTATTAAAGCCACTATGATGCACAGTAAAGATTTCATTTCCAAAGGCAAACTTTAAACATTTATGCACAACTGACGGGACAACATTCATGGAGTGAAGCCATGGATAGCCTAACTTCACATGAAATTGGTCCAATTGTGGGATGATTGTGAATGTGACATAATTTAATTCTTTCGGTCTAAATTTTAAAGGGAGATCTATTGACCCTATCATAGGACAAGCAAAACCATTATACATCTTGATCCATGCTTTTGATTTGTCATATGTACATCTTGATATAGTTCATGCACAAATAGGAATTCTTTAGTGATCACATTCTCTCCATAGACAGGATCAATTAATATCCCCTTAGTAGGTTTGTTATTGATTCTTCTTGCTATGTAAAGAGGACCCTCTGGTGCATGTTTAAGTATGTCTTTTTGTGAGAAAGCAATATCAAGAGGCATTTTGGTTGAGCTCTTATGAGTTTTAGCTTCAATAAATGCTACCATTTTAATCAATTCTTCTATGTTTTCATCATTTGTGTCAACATTCATCACATCATTCTTTGTTTCACTAGATTTTACAAATGAAATTGTATGTTTTGGTCAGGAGGAGCTATAGATTTATTGTCTTGATCATTCACACCTCCAATGAGTAGTTGACTATTATCAATAATATATTCCACAAGATGTTTAAGATGCTTACAATATTTTGTATCATGTCCACTTTGTTTTTGAAATAGGAAAAAATGGGTTTTAGAGGTACTCAAAACCACAAAGTTTACAAACATAAGATTAGATCGTCAAAGACACCAAAAGCAGAAATATCATGTCCATTTTGTTGGTAATAATGGAAATAGGAATTTCGTTGAAATTTTGTAGGCAATGGTTGATTAGGATCACGAGCTTTAACAGGAGATAAGGAAAGCATATTATTTTCCATAAGCTACATTATGATGTTATGAAGGGTATCAAGTAGAGGGGTAAATTGTCTATTCCTATCCACAAGGGCATATGAATTTTTCATCTCTATAGCAGCCACTTTGTTATCATCTTTTTCACATGTTTGAGGGGAATTAAGTTGTAAAAAGCCCGTAGTTTGCTTCCTGAATTCAAAATTTTTAGGATGGCTAGGTGGATTTTTCACATCACAACCATAAGCCATGTTTTGATAATCATGAAGGGTTGTACATAATTGTGTAAAGGATGGGAATCTCAAAATTTCAAGTTTGTTTTGTAAATTGGAAATAAACATCCATTGAAGGTTGGCATCAAGAATCTTAATGTTTACTTATGAATAAAGTGTTTGGTATCTTGCTATGAAATCAATCACTTTCTCATCATCCTTTTTTTTACATGCTATTAAATTAGCTAGGGTCATCTTGGGACCCATGTGAATGTTGAAGTGATTGTAAAAGGCGTCAACAAGTTCATTTAATGAAAAAATTGAATTATTCAGTAAGGAAGAGAACCACTCTAAAGTAGTATCCTTTAAGGATCTAGGAAATAGATTAGCCAAGAGTTTATCTTCAAAAATGAAATCACTACATAGGGTTGTAAAAGTAGAAACATGGCTAACATGATCTCCTTTCCCACCATATTTCTCAAATTGGGGAACTTTTATGCCTTGTGGCATTTGTGCTCTCAATATCTCCAAGGATAATGGATTGGTATTGATGTATTGCAAAGGTTGAATGTATTGTTGTTTTTATTTAGGGTTACAACTTGTTGAAGGGATGCCATGCTTTTGTATAAGTGTGTTAAGGATAGCATCATTGTTATTATAAGGTAGAGGGGAATAAGTTGGAATGGTGTATGTATGCAGAGGGAAGGTGAATTGTAAATTTGTGAGGGAGGGTGGTTGAGGAGATATTGTATTTGAATGCACAAAGCTAGAAGGATTTCCCATGGAAATACCTAAGGAAGTGCTCACATTGCTAATAGGCTGGATGGTTGTGGTAACTTGAGTACTAGTGTCCATGTAGGAATGGAAATGGAAATTGTAGAAGGAGAAATTGAAGTTCGGCCTTGTCTTTGAGTATACCACAAAGCTTGAGTAGAACTAGTGATGGTAGGGATGGTGTTGCTAACATTATGTGCATTGGTTGTAGTCATGGAAGTCATGGGAAATGAAGTATGCACATACTATGATCCATAGGGGGTTGATTGTCAACACTATATCATGGGATGAAACGAGTCTCAAACTAATTCTAACAATAGTATTGCTAATAGGACACCAAGATATAAAGTTCATACAAGTTTTACAAACTTTGTGTGCAAACCCAAAATTGAAAGAGGCTTAAAATGCAATGCAATGACCTAGTATGAATGCAATTTTTAGATTCTAAAAAAGGCAATTTGTTGATTACACTATGCAACAATATGAAAACAAAATGCTGTAAATGCAATTTTGAATTTAGATAATGCACAAAATGAACTAAATTAAGCTATATCTAATGAAATTAATGAAATAGAAACTTAACAGACTGAAACAAAAACCTAACAACAACAAATAGAAGCATGTATAAAAGAATTTTTTAAATTAAAAAAATGCAAATTTAGGTTTGATTAGGGACTTATTCGCATTAGGGTTTTTAAATTTATTTTTACACATTTTTAAGCCTTTTCTAATGATTTTCACATTCAAGTCTGCTACAGTAAGTTTCAGGTTTAGATTTTTGTAAATGCAATGTGAAAGTAAAGTTGAAAATGTGAAAAAATGATGAACTAAGAGACCTAGTTTGATATGTAATTTTTTTTTTTTTCAAATAAAATTTTATGTGATCTAAATGATATGCAAGATGAATGATTTTTTTTGTATTTTTTCAGATTTAAAGAATGAAAACAATGTAATTCTAAAACCCAAAATGAGATGTAAATTTGAATGCAAACTAAGAAACCCTAAATGAGATATAATTTAATGAAAATGAATGCAAATGAATTCAAGATCTAATCTAAGATGAAAATAAAGACTCCAACATCATAAAACTAGAATGCTCAAGAAGTCGGGTTCACCAAAATGAAACATAGAAAAAAGGGGTACATCCACAAGATGGGATATCAAATGGACACACCTACTTTTTGTGCTAGTTGTTTCAATCAATTATGAGGACTATAATGTGAAATTAACAATTAGAAAACAAACATAATTGTTATAATAGTATGAAGGTAGGATTTAAGATGCTGAAATGATATGTACCTATTAGAAAATGTGCTTTTTGGGCCTCACTGAGGACTCATTCACCTAGTGGCGAATGGGTCCCTACCAAGGTTCTAGAAAACTAATTTCTAGGTTTTATTCTTCAATTTCTGCACTCCTATATCCTAGGTGTTCATCTCCCAAAAGTTAGAAATAAATTTCAAATGTAGAGATCTTTTTGTGATCTTGCAAGAAAGATGAAATTTTTTACAACTTTGCATCTTTGATAACTTTTTCTCTCCACTTGATCTTCAACCTAAAACTTGTAGTAAAACATCAAAGAGGAGGAAATGTTGATTGTTAGGGGATAGGGGCTTGCCTTGGTAAAACTCCATTTTGGTAATTAAATCTTGAATTGAAACAATGCATAAAAGGAAAAATGAATGAAAAATATAATGCTACACCTCACCAATCCTCAATTGAACCTTGGAGTACAAATCAACAATCTAGCATGAAGTGGCCTCAATGTATGTATATCTTGATCACAACACTTGATTAGAAACAACTTGAATATCCTTGAATTGGATCTTCAATGCTACATCAACACATTAGCTCAACAACATGCATGATGCACTATGCCTTTGACATGATGAAATGATCTTTGATTGTTGTAATAAAACTCTAATAATCTGCCCTTGAATTCCTTCTTGAATGATCTTGAATGCTCTATAATTCTTTTGTGAAAGTGCTATTAAATGATAACTTGAATTTTCTAGGTGAAACTATGTGAAATAACCTTATATTTATATATAAATATTAAATCTCAAAATTCAAATAACACAAGCCGACATCAGATCTTGAATTTGAAATCATTAAAATCCCACACAAAACACATCCCAAGGGGGTGTCCTAAGTTAAGGAGGACCCATTTTCCATAGCAAGAATGGGTCCTAGCATACTTAACTAGGACAAGTTTCAAGGAATGTGAATTGTGATACCAAAAGGAGGTCCTAGAGCATAGTGAGGACCCATTCGTTGGGTGGTGAATGGGTCTTAGGTAACTATCCTAGGACACATTCCTCACAAAATTAAGTGTTGTGAAATATTATTAATGAGTGTATGGTTTTATCCCTCATAAAATGTAATAAATAATGTTTGGATTTCAATTTAAGGGGCCAATTAAGCTCAAATTAACCACAACTAATTAAGAAAGCATTATATTAGTGTGAAAGTGTAAAGAGACACTTTACAACACCCTAAATAAGGCACAATTAATTCCATTTTATCCTTAATTATTCATTCTCAAATCAAGTAGGGAAAAGGGATACTTTTTTTGTTACTACAAGGACATATTTGTATCTTATTCATGACTAATTGACTTTGTGTAGTCATATTTTGTATAATTTTGTTTGGTCCTTTTAGGGTAGTGAATAACTATGTGGATCTAAAAATATTTTTAACTATTAGAGCCCAAAACTATTAGGATTTCCTAGTATATGTGATGGTTTTAATATGCATTTGAAATCATTAGGGTTGAGGGGATGATTGTTTTGGTAGAAATATGGATGAATGGTGAGTTAGTTGCAAATATGTGATTTCCTTAATTCTAATGAAGCTATTTATCTTCCATTTGTGGGTGATCCCACAATAGTGGTTTACAATTTTTGGCCAAACTGGACACTGAAATATTTTTTGTTAACTAAATCTTCACTTTTGGGCACCTATAGTAGCTAGACCGTGAGGAATTTGAAGATGACGCAAACTAGACTTTCGTGAAATTTTATCTATATATTCTAAATATATTTTTTTCAAAAATTTTTGAATCAAGTTGCACTTCTTTTTCCATCTCCCTTGAAAACTAGTTTTTTTCAAAAAACAACATTTTTAAAAAGTGGCGTTCACTGTATAACACATAACTTTTTTTCCATGAAGGATAAAATTATAATTCTTTTGAATTTAGATTTTTAACTCTGATATCTAGTGCTTCCACTTGGATAGATAGTTTTTTATTGAATATTTTTTGTTTAATCAAGTTTCAAAGTCAAACCAATTACAATTCAGACATAGTGCAACCGTATAACGCGTAACTTTTTTGTATGTATCAAAGTTCAATTTTTAGTTTTTTTGGATCAAGGACTTCAATATTTGGTGCACTCATATTTTTCAATTTTTTTTTTTGATAATCTGCTATTTTCCACATGTGCAGAACAAAGAGCTTGATTTTTGGTGAAAAACCTACATTCACAAGAAATAAAAAATAAATATAATAATAAAATTAAATTTATTTAAAATTATACTTTTTGGGAATCTTATAATAATTACTACATACTTACAAAAAATAAATTTTAAATGAATTCATTTGATCCCCCAAAAGTTAAATCAAAAGTTGTTTTTTGTCAACATTTTGATAGGTGTAAAGAAGACTCTGTTATACGTATGGTTTAAAACTAGCGTGGTTCTATCCAAGGGGGTTTGATCTAAGGTATTTTGATCAAACCATATTAAATTAGAATGCTTTAAATGAAAAATTTTAAGGCTTAAATCATTATATTTTATAAAAGTATGTGATTTCAGCAAAAATCAGAATCTCTCAAAAATTATAAACCAACTTTGTGGGATCACCCTTGTCTTATGTGACCAAAGAAGGGATAAAAGATAAACAAAGGGTCATTTTGAAGGTTAAATTGGTGCAATTAGGGTCTCTCAAATTACAAATTAGTAGATAAAACTAAGTTGTATTATATTTATTGTAAAAGAAAGAGAAAAGTGGAGAATGAGAGAGATATAAAGCTTGTTATGCATCCACAAAAGATAATTAAAATGGTAAAATATCCATGTCTTAACATCAAATAGGGATGGATGATATTAGCATAAACTATCTAATGTTTTCACCTTTCAATTTTTACCTAGATTGAACTTTTGTTATTTTTTCTTGATGCATATTTATGCTCTATTTAAATGTTTTTCATTCTTATTACGTAAATTTCCATAGCATTGAAAATAATTTAAAGTAGTATAGGATGTTAACTATCACAAAGAACTCTATAATAACAACTTGAGCCTAAATCTAAACACCATCTAGTAATCTAGATATCATTAAGGTAACTACTAAATTGAGTGTCTAGCATGTAATCAACCTCTATACTAGATAACATGACCACAACTATCCATTACTCATCCAACTAATAGAACCACAAAATAAAATTAACACATATCCATTATAGGATCATCTACTATTTATATCTCCTCTAAAATTTTAATACATGAATCCATTATATCTATTAAGTTTTGGTTCCTTATAGAATAACCATTATAATAAATGGAGTACTCATAGATAGACTATAAATATTTGAAAACCCTTTCACTACATCTCAATTATCTCATTCATTACTATCCATAAAGTAGCTTAAGAATTGCACTCTATAGACCATAACATACATCAAACTAACAACTTTTGTATAATGAAAATTATCCATAAAATCAATATTTTTGGGTATCATCTAGATGACTACTCTAATAAAATATTAGCTTTCACAAAAGTAGGAACACTTAACAATCTTTAATTTATCATGTTGAAAAACTACAATAAAAGTTCATACGCTTTGGCCCCACTAAATATTTCTATTAATTATATCACTTTTAATAGATCCATACATAAGATATACTTGGTATTCCCCCAAGTCCTTCATCTCAAACTATGGTAAAGGACAATACTTCACATCATAAATCATATCCTTAGCTCACATCATCAAAAACATAACTTCACAAAATGATTTGAAAAAATTATGCAATGATGGAAACAAGAAATATCTTCATTCACTTTAAAATTTTGTCACTACGAGACATGTGGAGTGTCCACATAAGCTTATACAACTAAACTTCACAACCTTCTATTGGTGTAAGTATTCAAACACTTGTTCTAATGAAGATTAAGCATCTGGAACTAACTATATTAATCTGTCACTTTGAAAACTAAACTTGTGGAGCACAAAATAACTTGAAACTTTAATATAATATACTTTAGACATCATTGAGTATGTCTTCAAAAAAGCTTGGCAAAATCTTCACATGTGGTGGAATGTGGAGCATTTGAACAAGATTTTTGAACCGCTTTGCTCTACCTTAACATAGTCTGGTACTCTATAATTTCTAACTTAAATTTGAATATAAAACCTTCACATCTCAAAGAACTTAACTTCTAAACCACATAACCATATTTTTAAATGTGGAGATATGTACAACCAACCTTTACACTCTGAGTTCACATCCTCATAGAATCAACAATATCTTCAATCTATCATTTTCAAAAACACATTTTTGGTAACCAAATGATTTAAACCTTGGATCACACATTCCTTGTAAAAAAATAAAGCTATCCTCCATGTTATAGGAGAAAAACACCATCATTGGAGAAATACAAAGCATTTCTCAAAGAGTTTGACAACCAGACAATCAGACTGCAACGCACTTTATAGAAATTTTGGTATCAATGATAACCAAACTGTAACATGGATCTTATTTTAAAATGGGACAATCATACTATAATGTAATTGACTAATTTGATAGTGGAGATGAGGATATTTTATCTCTCTCTTGCTATATTTTTCTCCCCAAATTAAAATGTCTCTATGCATTTCTTTTGGTTGGTTATTTCCATTCTTGAATGATGTTTATAAACTATGTAAAATATGCATTTACGTGTATGTTGATAAAATATATTAAATAATGTAATTAGTGTATGTTGATAAAATATATTAAATAATGTAATTGGGAGGTGTTTGTGGAAAGTAACATCAAGGTGATGAGATATTAGAGAACATCTCACTTAATCTATAGATTAGTAACATGTTAAGGTTCATGTGGATACAAAAAAACACCTAAACAATAGATTATTATTTTGGCTCCAAAGAATCCAAATGATCCTCTTCAATGTAAGTAGGAAATTATTTAGCTTTCATTCCCAAGATGGAACTCCCCACATCTTAAAACTTTATCATAATGATAACTAGTTTAGCCTTCAATAAATATCCTATAAATAAGTATAAGTAATCATAGTTAGAAATTTCCTTTTCACATCTTGAATAGATCTAACTTCCACTTACATTTTTTATGGAATTTCTCCTACATTTGAAGTTTCTATTTGTTAACAAGAATGCATGATAACTAAACATTTAATTTATATAAATGAAAAATAAATTTTCTCTCAATAAAACCCACTACAATTTTTCAATATATTTGAGGACTTTTGTTTGTATTGAACAATAACATCCATTAAAATTATATCATGCTTTAATGTAAAATTTGAGATAAAAAAAGGATAAGATAGATGGATATTCTAATGCTTCTCACACTAGTCCTTTATCTTACAACCATCTTTAAAGTGTATATTAATAAAAATATTATTAGTATGAATTGTTCCTATAGATCCTTCATGGAATTTAGAAACACATGTCCCCTTAAGTTTAATAATAGATCAAGCACACCATACTATTCTAGTAGTTAAATCTCACCACATTTCTTCATGTAAATATCCTCTCATACAATCATCTTGTGGGAGTAAATGGTGACTCCCCAACACCCCCAAGAACAGTTGTGACCAAAACCATTTCCACAAGAGAGAGAATGGCAAGAAAGCTTGCTTCACAATGCAAGATTGATTAATGGTTGAATATTGATGAATTGATTGATACAAATGTACATGAGATGCCTTGCTTATATATAGACAAGGTTGAAATGTAGTAATGAACACAATGTTTACAAATGTCATAATCCTATGACATGAGACAACTAACAACCTAATCACCTAGGAAATGATGCATTACTAGCTAGATAAGATAAGTTCTATAAAAGCCAACTAGGACTTCTAGAAAGAATTTTTTCCTAAGTAAACTTAACATGTGAATATGTCCCCTAATTACCTAGTGAATGGATTATCTAGGTACGAGAAATTTATTCAAACCAACACCCCCCTAAAATGCAACTTAGGGAGAAGATTATTTTGCAAACTATGCAAAGATGAAGACTATGGGTCCTAGCTACTAGGCCATGTTAGGTACCCATTTACAATGCAAATTCAAACAAACAATCTCTCACAAGCGGAGAAAAGGAGAAAACCCAGCGGGACAAAACTCCTCTCCAAAAGAGAGAAAAACAAAATAAAACAAAGAAAACATGATGTATGTAACACTCAATGATACCCCCTAAGGATTCCATCCATCATGTATATACAATCAATTACCCCCCCATAAGAGGGAAGTAGAGAGACAAGATATCCCCCCCATGATGAAGAAGCTCCAAAGCCGATGAAGAATGCTTGAAAACAAAAGATGACCCAATGTCTACAAGCAACACATATTCCCTTAGGAAGAAAAAAATCCATAAACTGATGAAGAAGCCACTCCATATCCAACTAAAAGGAGGAAGAATGAATGCTCATGTATGCCTCTAAAAAATGATAAGGATTCTCCAAGATTGAATGAGCCACAACATAATCATGGTCAAAACCAACCAAGAAACATGACAAATCAAGTGAAGATGGAGACTCATGAATGTCAATCTCCAAAGATAAATCAAATGGGGTAACAGTTTTGTCAAAACTATCATCAAATAGGAGAGAAATCCCCTCAAGTGTGTCCTCCAAATTTGCAATATGGGACTCCATGAACAAGGTAGAAATCCCTGTCAAATACTCATCCCACAAAGCAAGATCTAAAAAACTATGATAATCCTACTGAATAGAAGCATCAATGGTTGAAGAAGCAGGAGGTGGAGGAGTAGGAAGCTCAACACTAGTCTATAGAATACCAAGGTGTAGATGACCAAACTTCTCCTCACTAACATGGTTCAGACTCAATGGAGTGCATGATGCAGTCAAAGGAACATTATCATCTTCTGAAGAAAAATGTGAAAAGGAATATACCCGAGATGAGTGATCAACCATCCTGATAGCAACAATATCCCTAGTCTCCAAGTCCCTTATGTACACCCTATCAGGAGTGAACTCAACTATTTTACCTTGACCCCCATGAGTAATTCCATAAATAGAAAGGAGATTAGTGGAAAAAGAAGGAACACAAAGAACATCATTGAAGGTCCCTTCCCCCATATCAATAGAACCCTTCCCACTTACCTTCATATATGTATTGTTACCCATCAATATATGAGGTGAATTACAAGGCTCAAAAGAAGAGAACATATCCTTAGAGGATTCCATATGATGAGATACCCTTGAATCAAGAAGCCATCTATGTGATTTAGGACTTGCAGAGGCCAAGAGTGCTTGTCCTTTCATCTTGTGTAGCCCATAAGTAGATGTTGTGTTCTATGACTGAGATGATGATGAGGGGGCTACCGATTGTGATGCTGAAGAAGAAGTAGAAGACACTGATGAGGGTAGCTGAATGTTATTCTTTTGAAGAAGGTGTGTGAGTCCATCAATCTTCTTAATATAACATCTATGCTCATCATGTTCTAATCTTTTGCAATATGCACATTTTGACTTCTTCTTTTTAGGTGATTTCTCTTTTGAAGAGGATGTGGACTTAGGAGTGCTATGTGAAGGAGAATCTTTACCTTCCTCATTAGACTTGGGTGCCTTGTTTTGCTTCTTACCTTTTCCACTTGAAGCCTTTGTATCCTTTGCAAAAAGAGCATGAGATGTAGAAGACTTCAATGTGCCCATGTGAATCAACTTTTCTTGCTCCCTTGTGAGCTAAGCTAAAAAATCATCAAGAGAAGGCATTTTGTATGCATTGCCAAGGGCATCCATTGTAGCATAGAATGTAGAAACAAACACTGAATAATCAAGACCAAGCTTAGCAAGAATAGAAAGTACCAACTATTCATCCTCTTTAGTAACCCCACAATTAGATAACTGCAATCTAAGAGAGTTGAGCTTAAAGAAGTCTTGGATATTGTCAAAATCTAAAGGATTAAGACCTATTAGTTCATTTTCCAACTTAAATTTCCTCATCTTATCCGACTTACCAAAGAGACTCTCTAAAGTAGTCCAAGCTTCATTAGGATGAGTGCAAGATGCAACATGATATCTAAGATCTGGAGAAATGGACAACTTCATAGTACCAAGAGCTTCATCCCTTCTATCAAGCCATTTTCTTCTCTCTTTTTCTCCTACGGGTTCTGGATCTTGACCAAATGTTATTCTTTGCAACTTCAATTTTAACAATAATAGCTCCATTTGAGATTTCCACTCATGATCTAGTTATATGGAGTTAGAAGTACAACTTTTGAAAAATCCATTATACAATCAGATATTACAAGAGAAGAACAACAAATTTCCTTCACAATATAAGAAATCAACCCCTTTGTCCCAAACAAAATTACACTTTTTTGCAAATTTACAACAATGTATCCCAAACTATCAAATCAACTACAAACTGAAAATGTGAAAATATGGAAACAAATCTGCAAAAAGTGTATGAGTAGATCTAAAGTGCTCCTTAATACCTTCCCGATGCCGCAAATTTGGGGAGAAACGGAGATCGGAGCACAAATATATCAGCTCGAAGGCAAAAAATGATGATCGAGCTTCAACCTAGAAAAAAGAGGCATAAAACTACAAATATCTACAAAATATCTACACCACTGAAAAATTCAGATCTCCACATTTCTGATGCTATTTTGTTTCTAAAAAATGGCCTCCGTATGCAAAAGTTATGATAAAATGAAAAAAACCCCTATAAAAGGCACTATGGGGGGCAAATACATAGCACTAAATGGCTAAATAGGCTCAAATATTCGGCACCTACAGGCTACAACTCAGTCATCCATATGACCCTAACCACAGCAAATGTAAAAAATAAACAAAATCCAACCAGGGCTAAATACAACCGTCGGCCTTTTAACAAATAAAGTTTTTAACAAAACCTTTTATACACAAAACTTGCCGATGGAAAAAGATCGTACCCTGGGATTTGATCTCCTATGAATCCGATGATAGAGGACTGATAGTAGGCATTGATGTGACTGTAGCTGTGCTAGATGGTGCCGAAACCAACAAACGCTATCGTGGACCAATTGATGTACAATGGTAATTGTAGAGGTTTTCTTACATATATCGGTCAATGTCAAGGCATTAGTCCGTTGATTGGTCGATAGGGCTTCGACCGCTGACAGATAGACGACGCAGAAGTACCGACCGATAAGGATGGAGATCTATCCACTGGTTTGTGTACCCGGAAAGAGCAGATCCGATGGAAATCCAATCGTTGCAATGTGACAGCATACTAAAGGAGATTCTGTAGAAATATGACGATGTGACAAGGGCATCCACCGATACCACAAGACCTGCGAATCTGACCTGTACATCGATAAGAGTGTACGATGTGACTACTTGCAAAGAAGGTACCCCCGTTGGAAGTTGTAGGTTATATGCTTTGTTCTGCGAGCATTGATGATGCCATTGAATTAATAGACTTGCGGGCAGGGAGCTGGCTATCCTGCCCCCAAAAGGCACTGTCTATGCAGGGTATAATTTGCACCTCTTTAAATTTCATTTTTAACATTATTGTTTTTATATTAAATTTGATTCATTAATAATTGAAAATTTAGTTAATGTTAATTTTTTTTATAATAGTTGTTTTATTTAAATAATTATTTTTTAATAATGTTTAAATTTTATTTTGTAAATAAAAAATAAAGAAAAATTAATATAGAATGTATAAATATTTTAAACATTTTATTTATTATATATAATACATAAATTTTAATCTTTTAAATTATTTTATTTTATTTAAAGAATATTTTTATTTATTTAATCCTAACCCTAACCTTAATAATAACCTTAATTGAACCCTACATCTTATTATAATTGGACCCTAAACTTAACACTAATTGAAATTTAACCCTAACCCTAATCGTATTTGTACCCTGGCCCTAATTTAACCCTTACCTTATTAAAACCCTAACCCTAACAATAATGTTAATTTAATCCTATAGCTAATCCTAATTGAACCCTCACTATAACTAAATCTTAATCTTAACCCTAACCCTAATGCTAATTTAATGCTAATAGAATCATAGGCCTAATTAAGTTCCCATTATATAATTTTTATAACATGAAAAATAAACTCCATACATAACCCTGTCCTTTATCAATTTTATTATATGTAACCCTAATTCTATAACTAACACTAATTCTAATTACAACCCTAACCCTAATTCTAACTCTAATTATAACCCTAACCCTAACCCTAACCCTAATCTTACTACTAACTCTAACCTAACCCTAATCTTAATTTTATTTCTAACCCTAACCCTAATCTTACTACTAACACTATCCTAACCCTAATCCTAATTTTATCTCTAACCCTAACCCTATTCTTGTCCCTAATTGTAACCCTAAACTTATTCATAATTTCAACCCTAATCCTAATCCTAACCCTAACCCTAACCCTAACCCTAACCCTATCCCTATCCCTAATTTTAACCCCAACCCTAATCTCTAACATTAAATATAACCCTAATCCTTACCCTCACCCTATTTCTAAGCCTAACCCATCTTATACATGCTAACTCCAACCCTAACCCTATTTCTAATTTTATATATAGTATATTAATAGTTAGTATACTTATTATTTAATAACTTATATTTATATATATATATTAGTTATACTAGTTATTATACTTATTAAAATATAGTTTTTAAATTCGATATACTTAATTTAAATATTACTGTGAATTTTGAATTTAATGATAAATAAATATACTTATAATTAAATATACTTACAAATGTTGATTCTAACCCTAACACAAATGTTGGTTAAGGTTAAAGGTTTCATTTCGGGTTAGGAATAGGGTTCACTTAGGATTAGGGTTAGGTTTTAATTAAGGTTCAATTAGTGTTAGGTTTTGATTAGGGTTACATATAATAAAATTGATAAAGGACAGGGTTATGTATGGAGTTTATTTTTCATGTTATAAAAATTATATAATGGGAACTTAATTAGGCCTATGATTCTATTAGCATTAAATTAGCATTAGGGTTAGGGTTAAGATTAAGATTTAGTTATAGTGAGGGTTCAATTAGGATTAGCTATAGGATTAAATTAACATTATTGTTAGGGTTAGGGTTTTAATAAGGTAAGGGTTAAATTAGGGCCAGGGTACAAATACGATTAGGGTTAGGGTTAAATTTCAATTAGTGTTAAGTTTAGGGTCCAATTATAGTAAGATGTAGGGTTCAATTAAGGTTATTATTAGGGTTAGGGTTAGGATTAAATAAATAAAAATATTCTTTAAATAAAATAAAATAATTTAAAAGATTAAAATTTATGTATTATATATAATAAATAAAATGCTTAAAATATTTATACATTCTATATTAATTTTTCTTTATTTTTTATTTACAAAATAAAATTTAAACATTATTAAAAAATAATTATTTAAATAAAACAACTATTATAAAAAAAATTAACATTAACTAAATTTTCAATTATTAATGAATCAAATTTAATATAAAAACAATAATGTTAAAAATGAAATTTAAAGAGGATAAAAAAAAAACGTAAGGCAGGAAACAAGAGAGTAAAGGGAATAAAAATGGGCGCAGTTACCATTAAATACGGATGGCAGGCAGAATGTGCAGAATTTACGAAGGACAGAGTTGCACGTGAAATATGGTGGGCGAAAGAAACAAGGAAGGACAGGGGTTGCACGTAAAATACGGTGGGCGAAAGAAACGAGGCAGCCGCATCCATGCCCATGCATCTATGCCCAGTGCAAATTATACCCTGCATAGACAGTGCCCATACCTGATCGGCAATGTCTATCCAGCCCCAGGAATGCACCTGGGGCATGGATGTATGGGTATGATGTGCACAGATTCTTCTGCTTCATTTCTCTCGCCCACGTATCTTACCTGCAGACTCTCTTCCTTCCATATTAATTGTTATCTATCTGCACTGTCCTGTCAACTCCGTAAAAGTTAAAAGATATTTTTTAATTATGTAAAACTTAATTTCTTTGATGTTTATAGTCATGTGCCCTCTTTCCAATTATAAATTAATTTGAATGATGTGAAAGTTGATGTGAAATATAAATTTCATTGTAATATTTTATATTATTTTTTGATATAATGAAATTTATTACATTTTTAAATAACATCTTTTTTTTTATATTGAAACAAAGCGAATTACAAAGAATAAGAGCTACCAATAGGTAGCAAGGAGAGACAAAACTGACACAAGTAACAAAGAGGAGCATCTCAGCCAACAAAGTTGACACAAGTAGCACAAACAAACCAACTATGGACAATCATTTCATATACTATATAACTTTACAATGACAAAACTTGTTGTCAGACTGGAACTGAAGAACTTGATCTTTAATTTGTTGTAGCTGAACCATGGCCTTTGGATACTTCTTGCATAAAACTTGTTGCTGCGAAAACAAAAAAGCCACCTAAAAAAGGATGTCAGAGTAAAGCCTTATAGTTGTAGTTGCATGATAAGAGTTATTAGAGAAAATAGCTGAACATTTAGCCTTCCAAATATGCTTCAAAATAATTTGTCTAATAGAATCAGCAATAATATTATTTTGCAAACCCAAGCCTAAAATGGCTTCTTTCCAGTCTAAATCATGAAGGAAAATAGCAGGAAACATTTTAAAAACTGTTGCCCACTATTTCTTGACGTAAGTGTAGTCCCAAAATATGTGTTTCATGTTCTCAATATGCAAGAAATAAGGGAAATTAGCTGGCTGAACTGTTATAGATCTCAATCTATCTCCAACCAGAAGTTTGCAATGCAAAATCTTCCAAGCTAGCACTTGAGTATCAAAATCGACTTTCAATTTCCATATCTAAGCACTCAATTTGCTCCAAAGTTTAGGAGTAAACCTGCATTTCCACTTCTGATTGAGACGGGGAACAAGAGGCCATCTAGGTAGGAAATGAGAATAAACCTTCTTCAAAGGAAAATAATTAAAAGAGCTAAAAGATAACCATTTCCAGTCCTGACAAAATTACAATCTTTGGGAGTGCAAATCTTCATAGAAAGATCAATAGGAACTAAAGACTGTACAAAGGTCAAAAAGTTTTTATATTTATCGCTTAGCCCATAGTGTTGTTTGAGATGTTGCCATGAAGCCCAATCAAGCCTATTAAAATCCAAAATATCTTTGAACCTGTGGATGCCTTTTTGAAACAAATAATAAGTATGCCTTGGGAAGCTAATAGCAAGTGGCTGATTGTGATAATTAATAATTTTGTTCCACCAAATTGAAGCTGAAGCAAAACTAAAACCATGCTGCAAGGAAGAATTGTTCCACTTTAAAACCTGAGAAACTTGTTGCCAAGCCTTCCAAATAGATTGAAAAGGAAATGAAGCTTTAACTTTAAAATAAGGAGACATTAATATCTTGTCCAACCAATTGATTGTTGTCCACTTGTTTTTAATAGAAACTTCCATAATTCGATGACAAACTAGAATCTTCCATGGTTCATCCCCATTAGTAGCTCTAACAATCCATTTAGCAGCAAGGCAAAGTCCCTGAGTTTTAGGGTCTATAATACCAAAACCTCCATGGTTCTTCGATTGAATGCAATGAGACCAAGAAGCAGCAATGAAACCAGGACTGCCATCCCATTTAGACCAAAGAAATTTCTGAATCATCTTACTTAATTCCTCATATCCTTACTTGGAGGGCATCCAACAAGATGAGTAGAACACATGTGTGGCAATAAAAATTTTGTTAGCAACCTGGATTTTACCTGCCAAGGATAAGAATTTATTACCGCATGTAAACAATTTGTTTTTTAATCTACTTAAAAACCATCTCCACATGTCTGAAAGGGAGACCCCTAACCCAAATGGTATGCCTAGATATCTCATAATTTCCCCATGCTTAATAAGCTTCCACTCTTTGGGAATCCAATGTGTAATAGAGCCAGTTTGAGACATCAAAAACTCAGTTTTATTATGAGATAATTGGGAACTAGAAACTTCACAATACAGATTTAAGACGTTCATGGTGTTATTTAATTCTTCTTCAAAATTTTGCAAAAACAACATGCTATCATCAGCAAAATGAGAATTAATAACCACCCTATCTTGAGGAATGGAAATACCTTTGATAAGCTTCATTTGATTAGCCTTTTGAAGAAGGTATCCCAAAGCATCAGCTGTGAGAACATATAAGAAAGGAGAGAGGGGACACCCCTATCTTATAGAACGTTGCAGCTCAAAGGAAGGTGTAATAGCACCATTAATAACAAGATGGGCATTAGCATCTTTAAATAACATTTGAACATGCTTTTGGATCCTTGGACCAAAACCCAACCACTGCAGCATTTTAAGAATGAAACGCCAACGAATTCTATCATATGCTTTATCAAAATCCAGCTTAACCACTAAAACATTTTGGCATGATTGTTGAGCCCATTTGATAGTCTCCCAAGCTAGCATAAGATTATCAAGAATAAATCTTCCTTTAATAAATCATGTTTGTTCAGCTCTTACTATTCTTTGCACAATAGGTTTAATTTTGATTGCTAAAGCTTTAGCAATAATTTTATAAGAGGTGTTCAACAAAGTAATAGGTTGCCAACCAACAATAGTATCTTCATTTTTCCCTTTTGATATAAGTTTGATTAAACCCTTATTGATTGTAGGGCCTAGAGAGCCCTTTTGAAGGGCTTCCAAATAAAACATATAAAAGTCATCTTTAATATGGGACCACATAACTTGATAAAACTCAGTTGGAAGACCATCAAATCCAGGACTTTTATTAGTTTTCATAGAGAAAATCGCACGTTCAATTTCTTCCATAGAGAGAACTCGATCCAAAAATTGACTATAACTTGAGTCAAGCATATTAGGAATAAAGTCCTTTACATCATCTTCCAATGCTTGCTGAATATCTTTCCAAGTATCCTCTTCTTTAAATAATTTCTCGTAGAAACTATGGAATAAATTAGCAATTTCACCAGGGTCAAAGAGTAATCTATCTCCATTCATAATAGCCCCAATTTTCTCCTTTTTATTCTTATAATGAATATAGTTGAAGAAAAAATTGGATACTTTATTCCCTTCTTTGATCCAATGAAGTCTAGCTCTAATTTTGGCTCCCTGAGCCTTATAGTGGTCTAATTTACGTAGTTGTGTTTCAGTAACAGCAATAATGTTTTGAGTCTTTTCATTATGAGGATCCACATTTAATTTTTTTCTAGCATGTTCCAATTTCCCTTGAAGAGATATTTCTTTTCATTTACGCCTCCAAGCCTTCCTTCTACCAAAGGACTGCAGAAAGGTAATGCATTGGTTTATGGCTGCACACCACCATTCAGTACATGAATCTCCCTCTTGAGGTTTTGGAATAGAACCCCAAATTCCCACCAAAGCAGCAACACATTCAACATCTTTTAAATGAGAAGTGTTAAGCTTGAATGGAAGTTCAATAGGAGGAATATCATTATTGGAGAAAGAAATAGAGCAGATGATAGGAAAATGGTCAGATAAGGTAGTTGAGTAATCAACTTGCACACAAGAACCTGAAGGAAAGACCTCCAAATTAAGATTATGATAAATATAAAACCGATCCAATCTGCTCAACTTCCTATCATTTCCTAATCTACAGTTTGACCATGTAAACCAGTTACTAGCATAACTGGAAGAGTTATTACAAATGGGATCAACTACTCCAAGAATATTCTGACAATATATCCATTTTTCAAATTCATCATGGTTGAGCTTAAAATAATTAAACCAGCTACGGTCCTCATTATGCTCGACCATATTAAAGTCACCCCCCAACACCCAATCAGTAGTAGGGAGGGAATTAAACATCTACTCCCAAAGATTGGATCTAGCAGTAGGATTATTGGGAGCATAAATAGGACAAAACCCAATAGGTTGCCCATTGATAAAAGAAAGAGCCCAAACGCAACTATGAGATGGATCTTCCCCTTTATCAATAATATGTTTAGATATCCAAGGAGATAATCCAAGCACAGCTCCTCCACTACCTTCATTATGCGAGGTATGAATGAACAAAGCATCTTTCCAAAGACTAAACAGAGTCATTTTTAAACGTTCATTACTTAACTTGATTTCTTGTAAGAAAAGGACATCTGGATAACATCTTTTAATAAAATAGAATGTCTCATTTTTGATCATATATATTTTTAATTGAATAATAATTAGAACAAGTTAAACAATAGAAAAAGATAAATTTTAAATTAAAATAAAAGAAACAAATTAAGGTAAAAGTATAAGGACAAAAAATATTTTTAATAGTCATTTCAACATGTGAAAATAAAAATGAATGGGTATACAAGTAAAATAATAGAATTTTTTTTTTTTAATTATAATCTATTAAATTGTTGATAAGACACCTTTAAATGACAATTATATTTATTTAAAAAATATATAAAAAGAATAATTATTGGATGTATAAAAGAAGGATAACAAGAAATATTTTTGAATTAAAAATCAATTTTAAATATATAGATTTTATTATTTTATACAATTAATTTATAATTTTATTTTTTTATTATATTATTTATGAAAGATGCATGTCTACCATTTATAATAGTAAATCAAAGAAAAAAGTTAAATTTAATTGAATACATGTTTTTATCAACTTTTGTGATTCACTATCAAAATAAAAAAAAATGAAAATATATATTTATTATCAATATATTTATTTTGTATGTTTTTATTATCAATATATTTATTATGTATGTTTTTATTTTAAATAACATTTTAATATATTTATGCTATAATATAATTTGTAATTATTATTTTATTATTTATTATAATTAACTTAATATAATTAAAAAATATATAATTTAGATTAATACAATTCAAAATATATGTGGTAAAAATGAGACATTGGATTTTATTAAAAGATATTCTTTTTATAAAAATAAGAATATTTATAAGTTAATTAAATAAAATAATAAAATCTATATATTTAAAATTGATTTCTATGTTATCATTATTTTATACATCCAGTAAATATTGTCATAATTATTCTTATATATATATAATTGTCATTTAAACATGTGTCCTATCAACAATTTAATATATTATAATATAAAAAAATGTTTCTAATATTTTACCTGCATACCCACTCATATTTATTTTCACATGTTGAAATGGCTATTAAAAATAATTTTAATCCTTATACTTTTACTTTCTTTTTTTTGATACATTATATTTTTACTTTCTTTTATTTTAATTTAAAATTTATCTTTTTTTATTGTTTAACTTGTTCTAATTATTATTCAATTAATAATATATATGATAAAAATGAGACATTCTATTTTATTAAAAAATATTATTTATGCAAGATGTAATAAATTTCATTATACTAGCATATCTATCCTATCATATAGTCTATATAGAAAATGTGGAGAGATATCAATTCTAGGAATCCAAGATGATAATAATATTAATATTGTGTGTTCATAATAATATTGTGTCAAGATATATCATCATATTTACATTTGAGAAACTATCCTCACTACATATATTATATTTATCTATCAATTTTATTTATTATAGATTTTACATTAAAATGCATGATTTATATTATTCACATGCATACTAATGTGGGGATCATGCATTCTTCCAACATGTATCTACTTAGCAAATCTATAAAATTTAACAATTAGGAATCACACCTAATTGATTCATCATAACAAGCATTCTTCCATTATATTCTCAAAGGCATCTGATATTTATTTAATCCTTTCAATTAGAGGGAAATGAGTAAGTCAATTTGTATTTTCTTATCATACTAACTCTTAATAGCTTTAATTTAAGTGTTTGATCTCAATGTTCAAATGATAAAAAATAAATGGTACAGTTATTTTGTAATACCTCATGTTTGCCTACTTAAGATTTACATGTGGGCCTCTTGGTCATTAGGTTCAAACTTGTCAATTGAGTAGTTACTTTCTATGTTTTGAGGTGCACACTTGTGCCTTGTCCTTCATTTAATTTTTTTTGGTTCTATGATTATTATTAGTGTTGATGCTTCATTGTGCTATCAAAGTATTTTTAAATAGGTTTTGTATTGTTACTTAGACAATGGTCTATAAATGTTGTGTTGTGACTTTTATATGTTTGATTTATATAATAGTATCTATTATCATCCTTTTTATGAAAGGTATTTATTCTTATTCTTTATCCTTTTTTTCCTTCCTCATAATCTCTTTATTGTAAGTGACCATTGTCCATTGTCAAATAAAAATTACTTTCCCTACATATTATAATAAATAATTTATTGAATTATAAATTGATAAATGGTGTAACAAGAAACAAAAAATATTCTCAAACCTAAATATTACAAGAAACACATGTAGCATCTAACCTAAATTTACACAAGATCACATCAATTATTTTATACTCTTCTCAAACCTAAATTATTAAATCTAGGTGGCTAACAGCTATATAGAAGTAGGTGTATGAACAAGTGTGATAAATAAGAAAATTAGGTGAATGCATGAACTGATAAATTGATTAATTCTAAGGGATCGACCCTAAATTTACACATGATCATACCATTTTTCATTAACATATATCAATATATTTCTTAAAATTAAGTTAATGAGAAAAAATTGTAAATATACAATATAAGTTGAAAGTACAGTAAACTATATTGATTATCTATAATAGTTTTGAATATGATCCTTCATTGCAATGTCATCAAAACCTGTAAATTACATAGTTTAGTTATTAAATTGATTTAAAATTAAACATAAAAAATTGTTAGAAAATCATTTAATAATTTATTTACCATATCTAACTTGCATTGCATATATTGTTGTTGGTGTTTCATTAAGATCAATAGAAAATGGTAACCTAAGTTGCCCAGTGTTTTGTTGATCATCTAAAGTTGCAATGACATGTGTATTTAATTTAAATCAACATAGATACAACATTAAGTCTAATAATACAATATACACTTAATCAAAATACTATTAAAATTTGAAATTACCTAAAATAGTTTTTTGAAATGTTTGACCAGGTATAACATTAAGCATTGATGGTTGATTTTCACGAATTGTATTTTATATTTATTTGATTATTTAAATAACTAAATCAATAATAAAATAAAATCCAAAAATTTATAGTAAACGTTACTTTACTTACACCATATTTGTTTGTTGAAAATGTTGAGTCCATTGCAATAATTGAGTTGTGTGAATGCTTGACCATCATTTCTTGCATCCATGGTGTTTGGATGCCTATGATAAATGGAACATTTTCCATGGTGTTTGGTCTTTTATGGTAGAAGAAGTTATCCTTCTCCTCTGCATGCCACAAATTGACACTTATTGCATCATCTTCATTCTTTTGGGATAGAATGGAGCCTACTCTTTTCCATGCATTTAACACATCCTTCCTTAATAAACATGCATCCCTCTTATTCATCAACTTAGTCAAACCATGGTCTAAGTAGTTTTGTTCACATATTGTGTCATTCCCCACACCCATTAGTAATAAAGACTCAATATATGATTTGCATTCATTTGATAACCTTGGTGCAAAATTCCTCCTTGGATCACTAGAAGGGTCATCCTTTCCATGGAAAAAATCACCATTGGCATCACAATGGCTCCAATCATTATACAGAATTAATGCAACATGTGGTCTACCATACATGACCCTAACATAAAAGTGAGTTTGACAACCCCTTTTTTGGATAAACCTTTGTGTTCTTTCCATGTTTTCATAATTATTTCTTTGATCGTCTGGGCCAAAAGCACACCAATATCTATTTATTCACACAACAAAACATATATATTAATTCATATAAAAAATTAAATATAAAAATGGCATACTTATTAATTATATTTAATCCAGGCAAACCTGGAGTATGTCATGGTAGTGTGGTCAGTAGGTTTTGATGTGTTGCTCTCTTTATGATATTTACGTACAAATGTTGTCTCTGTACTATCTAGTAAACTTTCTCCTTTGATAAATTGAGGGAGTCTCTCAAGAGGGATTGCAACATATAAGTCCATATTGTCATCATCTCCAATAGGTGTCCATTCAAGGTCCTCACTTGAGAAATGATTTCCTTGGTTGGGAATGTCTTGCACATGTAGTTCAATGAGTGATTTTCATTTACACTTTCTACCCATTCTGAATAAAATTAATATAGTTAGCAATCCTCTATATTGTTTAAAAATCGTATGAACAAATATATCAATTTTTCTATTCACTCCATGATAATGATATTGTTATCTTACATGTATATATAGGTAAGCTCTATGATTTCACCAAATATTCTAGCATTAGAGGAAAAAAGAAAATTCCATGTATTACCAAATGAGTCCCAAAAATGGTTTATTGAATTATAGATGTTAATTTTTGCATGAACTAAATGCACACTACCAACTATGAGTATAACTAAAAACAATACAATATGTTTCTAATACATCCTAGTGGTGCTCTTGCTACATATCTCTAATAGAGGTACATCTACAAGAAATATAATAGAAAATTTATATATGTGAAGTTTGATATAATATTTGTTAGAGTAGATGTGTGATGTGTTTTTCGTTCTTCTCACTTGTCTCTCTATTCACTATTTATAAAGAATAGGTGTGTATGTTAATATACATAATCCACTAGGTAATGATCTACTAAGAACAATGGGGAATTGAACTCCAAATTTATGCTTGGACTATAAATGCACATGAGTGCCCACTAATTATCTAAATAGTTGTACCAAGATAATCTTATCATTGGGATTCCTAGGAATCTTATATGGAGCACCAATGAATCCTTACATTCTAATGTAGGATAATTTTGGGAATTGGATAAACTATTTCCCATTCTTACTAATCTCAAATTTAGTAGCATCTAATAATATGTTAGCCATATCTCACTCCAAAAGTCTTAATATCCACATACAAAGAGCATGATTAACCCTCATGAATTTATTATGAGGAATGGTAGATAAGTCATTGATTCCTTTTAGAGTGGTATTTGAATGATAAGGAATTTTCTTCCTTATTAATATCCTATATGTAGCTGGGAGTAAGCATGATACTTCCTTACTTATTTTGGAATTTATTTGATTGGAAGTCAAATTTTTGTAATTGTAGGATTTAAGGTGTGAACTATATTTGTAGGAAAATAGGATACAAGTGCATTTGTATATTATGTTTAAAATGTGTAGATGCACTTAAAATATCTATAAATTTATTATTTAACATTATTTACAAACATTCATGTGCATGTGAAATCTTTGTATTTCTATATAGGTGCATGTGAATCACATTAATCCAATAAAAATTGAGATCACAACCAAACAAAGATTAAGATTACATGCAAATAAAATTTGCATGGAACTCTAGATACTAGGATAGATGCAAGATTTTGGGAAGGGTTTTTCTTGCATGGCTCTCATACCATGTTATGATAATTTCTAAGATCATAAAGAAAAAAACCAGAAACTTCCACAAAATACATGCACACAAATAAGCCTGATGATATTATCAAGAGATTGATACAATAGGTGATTTGAATGTATAATGTAACCTTGCATATATAGGCAAGGTGGTGAAGGTGGGCAAGTCAAACACAATGACTGACTAAGCCTTCAATGATGAAACACTTGTTAACTCACATGACAAGTATTCTAGTGAGTGACAAGTGTGCATGCAAGAGATGTCTCACAAGTGAAGACATGTGTCTCAACGACATGAAGTCAGACAAAATTATAGAAGTCCCTAAGTGGAGGCTTAAAAAACATGTTAATAAGAGTTGGTGTTGACTCATATTTTGAATCCATGAGAGGATTTGAACTCCCCCTCTTTGTAAATTTTCTCAATCACATAATGAATAAAAGGTCAATATTAGAGGAATCTATTTCAAGGCGGTTGAACGTCTCTTTAGTGCAACCATTGGCCTCTACACAAAGGGAAAGAAAATTAAACACTTGAAGAGTATTAGAGACAAAGATTGCATCAATTCCATCCATGTGGGAGATAATAGGCTTGCGAAATTATAAAACAACTATAAGAGAGAGGACCTCCCAAGCCCTTGGAGTTAGGTAAGTTACCATAATATAAGATACTTTTTATTGGATGGAGGATTTTAATGTGTATTCACATATTATTTTTCTCTATTAAATCATCTTTGATGTAATTTTCTCATTATCTTCTTGTATTTCCTACTATCATCTCTTGAGAACTCCATGAAGGAGATCTTGTGTAACAAATCCACCATTATCCTACGTTAGGTGATCATTTTCTACTTATATTTTTATTAACTTAACAACTTTCCTAATATGGCTAACTATCCTTTGCAAGTGTTCAAAATCCCTACTTCCAAACCCAAGAAAATCAGTAAATTTTTTACCCATCTCTTGTCAAAAAGAACAAGCTATGGTGAGGGTTATGGCTGAGAGGCTAGTCAAGAAGGTTTATGGTCCCCAATCCTCCACGGTTGAGGATAAATTTTTTTTATCTAAGACCGTGAACAAAGATGAGATTGGTGTGAAAGGGAGGAAGTGGTCAATCCAACCTAGAAAGGAATAAGAGATCAACTAGACTTTGATGAAAGAAAACTCCAAGTTAGATGAGATTAATGTAGTGGTTTCTAGTGGGGAAGAGGACAACCTTATGAACCTAAGGAATCTACAAATGAAAACTCTAAGGATAAGGATAGTGTTAATTCTAAGTCTAATTATAGTTATTTCCAAGAAGAACAAAGCATGGATAACATGAGCCTAAGATCTTCAAGCAATACTACTAGTGCCAAAAAACCAAAAAAGACCCCTACTACTATTAAGACCTAGATTGTGGAAATTAGGACCAAGGGGGAAACAACTAGTCAAGAAAAAGGACATTAATTATAAAAGAGGATAAACCCCAAGAAAAGGATACCAAAGATCAAAAACTAAAAATGAAACCCCTACCAAAATGAATCAACCTATTAAGAGAGGTTAAGTTCAATGAAGGGGAAATCTAAAAGGGTTGATACAAGTGATGAGTTTGATTCACTAAAGGTCAAGTTTCACATTATATCCAAAGAAGGGGAGGCTATTTCAAACCTTCATGAATTGGTTGGATCTCTAGGTAGCTAGTTGGTGGCTTATTATTATTATTATTATTATTGTGTTTCTTATGTTGTTAGTTATAATTATCTATTGCCAATCTAGCAGTGTTATTAGACTCTTGGTATTTTGATTATGAACTATTGGTTGTTTCAAGCTTTGTAATTGAAGGGACCTAGTTTTCCCCTTTTATCTAATAAAAAATACTATTTAAAATTATTGTTAATATGTTTATCAAATTTATATTTAGAGAAAATAAAAATTTACTATGTATTTTAAAAATTACATTTTTTTTTCTATTAATATAATTAGTACTCAAAGGTGTTATGATTATGTCTATATGTAAACTCAAATGAGCTTATATTGTGTAGAATATTTGTCAATACCTTTCATTTGTTAAGAATTGTTTAGAAATTTATTGTGCATACTATATTTGTTAAATAATTGTTTTAAGAAGATTCAAATTTCTTATTAAAAGGAATGAAATTTTGTGCTATAAAAAAATAAGATCTATTAACCTATAAGACTTAATAATGATTCTTTTTTTTTTTAAATACTTGTATTCAAAATTATAAGATAGTTGTAATTGGATTCTTGTTTCTAATATTCCTTCTAATGTGTCATATTGCAGCTCTCTATGAATATTTTGAAACACGAGCTTGTTCAATAATAAAAAGTAAAATTTGACTAATAAAAATATAATAAGTATTTAAAAATTTTAATTAAAAAGCTTAAAAAATATATAAACTTATTTTCCCATTTTGACAAGATTAAAATTTTTTAAAAAGGGGTGAAATAAGGATAGAATAATTTTTAATCAAATAAAAAGCTTAAAAAATATATAAATTTATTTTTCCATTTTAATAAGATTTTTGTATTATGTATAGAGAGATCAAAAAAATAAGTTCCACGGGAACGAAGAGTACGGCTCAAGAGAGGCAAAGCCTCACATCAAGAGCACAAAGAGTAACTGGAGCACATAAAAATATATACAATCACATGAACAGCAAAAAGAGATGCGGGCCCAAAGCATAGCAGCCACTAGCTTAAAATATCTTCAAAGTTATCAACCCAGGCCATCCACCCCTTGGCACCTTCCATCCAGACGATACGCTTAGTTTCCTGAATCTGAGTCAGCATGAGGATCTGCTCCTTGTTGATTTTCCTGTTGTTCTTCACCTCTTGGGTCAGCATTTTGCACGATTTCTCAAATAGCTGCAGATTGTCCATAGTCTGCCTCCAAGTGTAGCCTCCTTGCATCTCATATATGAAGAACGTGGCAAAGCCATTCTTAAGGAACCTTTTAAGCTTCTCTTTTTCAATCAGCATAGTAGTGCATACCCGCAAGAAAATTTTAAGATAAATGAGTTTCCGAAAAGACTCAGTAAGAATTCTGGGATTGTTCTGATATCTCTCTTCGTTTCTACACTTCCAGATTTTCCAAAATAAGTTAGAGTCTTGTTTCAGCCCAACAATATGGCCGGTAATAATCTCAATGATGTTAAACAATGAAGGATACATAATGCCAAACATATGCCATATCTCCTTAGCAAATATACAATAAAAAAGAATGTGTCTACCAGTTTCGGGTAACCTACACATAATACAATGATCAGTAACCGAGGAATCTTTCCTGATAGGGAGCCTATCAAGCATAACAAGCCAATTAAAACATTTTATCTTAGGTTCAGTAGGCCCTTTCCAGAGATTCTTAAGAGAATTTTTCCAATCATGGGTGTCAAAAGTAGAGTACCAAACATTGTTAATATGATCTAAGACGGCCTCAGAGTGCTCGATAGTATTATAAATATTTTTGGCTTTGATTTTGTTAAGAACGGTCCCATCCGGCCATTTACTATTTAAAAATCTGTGAGAATCAATTTGACAAGAGGTCGGGAGATTCATGGTGGCCTTGCGGATCAAGTTGTAGGTTTTCTTCTGGGAGCTGGGAAGGTCAAACTTATTACTGAGAACCTCCCAGCCAATTAACCTATCATGCTCAAATAAGTCAGCCAACTGGGAGATGCCTTTACTATTCCATTGCCTAGCAGAGCAGCCCTGGGAGAGGGCGAGGGGCTTGCCATAGGAGCTTAGGTTCCACCAAATGGACCTTTCACCGTAAAGATGGGTATCATCGTGGAAGGTCCTGTTAGTGATAAAGCGTTTCACATAATTCCAAGCTTTCCAGATGGATCTAAAAACAAAAGATCCTTGCACATTCACAGGAAAGTCACCAAGGACAAGATCATTAAAGGGAAGATTCTTCCAAGACTTAGCCTTCTTGGGGATACCCCTTTCAATATTGTTTCTAACCAGGACCTTCCAGGGATCATCACCATCAAGAGAGTGAAAGATCCACTTGGCGGCCAGGGAAATCCCCTGGAGCTTAAGGTCCCTTAGGCCAAGCCCCCCAAGGAGTTTGTTAGTATGACACCACTCCCATTTAACTGCGTGCATTTTTTTTTTCCTTTGCCATCAGACCAAAGAAACCTCCTGATCTCTTTTTGAATTTCAAAGATTTGATAGTTACTGAACATCCAGGCTAAAGAGTAATAAATATTATAAGATGA
>VDFB02070481.1:0-12094 GCA_007258455.2 Sequoia sempervirens
TAAATTTTCAAGTCCATACTAGCCTGTTTAGGCTGACTTACTAAAAATAGTAAGTGACCTTTTTTCACCTTTTCTGACTTCTAACTATCTTATACCCCTTAAATGCCATCACGAGACTCAAAAAAACTAAAGAAAAATAAGGAAAACATTTTTTTGGGTGATGTAAGATTTCCCTACACCACTGGATGCTCCTACATCACTCATGCCTAGATATTCCTACTTTTGGATTATATAATGCATCAAGAGCCTTTCAATATACTATCCTAGTAATATTTACTGATATGAACAAGACATGTGTTGTGGTTTACATGGATTCTTTCCACCATCCATGGGAAAACATATAAAGAATCCTTAGATATTCTTGAAAAGGTTCTCACAATATGTGAATATAATAATCTATCCTTGAATCATGAAAATTTTCTCTTCATGATGAGTGAAGGAATAGTATTGGAATACAATGTTTTCCAAAGAGTTTTAAGGTAGACCCTAACAATATTGATATAATTATGCAAATAATTATCTTAAAAAATTAATTGACTTGAGAAGGTTGTTATGGAATGTTGGTTTTTACAAGAGATTTAAAAAAAACTATATTAAGATATTCAACCCACTATTTTATTTTCTAATAAAATATTTTGAATTTAAGTGAACTGGTTAGTTCCAACAAGATGTTTAACTAATCAAGATGTCCTTAGTTACAATAGTCTTTATAAGATGACCTAATTGGGAAGAGTCTTTCCATATCCATACTGATGCTTCCAACCATGCAATAAGGGTTGTATTAGGACATAAAAATAAATCAATTGGTATATACACTACATATTAAATTAGCAATGACACGAAACAAGAAAACCAAAGTACACAACCATAAAACAATCATTCCTTAAAATAGTTTATACCATTAACAACAATTTCCACTAAATTATAGTATACAAAGTGTTTTCCATATAGATCATTCATCCATTAGATACCCTATGAAAAAATCTATAGTAAGAGGTATAATTATTCATTCATTATTGTTGTTTTAATAATTTGACATAAATATTGCTAATAAACATATAGAAGAAAACATGTTTGCTAATTTTTTGCAAGGTTAGATTTTTAGGGGAGTAGGGAATTAGTAGGTTATTATTTTCTTGACTAACATATTTTTCATCTCAATTTAGTCATTGTTGTTTGCATATATGGCCAAATAATTGATTACAAGGAAGCTCCCTTTATATTTTGTAGAAAAGAAGCGAAATAACTAATTCAAAATAGTTCAATATTTAAATGGTGAAATACTATATTATTTAAATGTTTTCTTGATTATGCTTCATGGAGTTGTATGTAGGAAATTGAAGTCTGTAAAATAATTCATAAATTTCATGATGAGTCGTCTACTAGAAATATTTTAGTGTTAATGACTAGCCAAAATGTTGTTGGAATAGGATACTAATGGCCTACCATGAGTAAGTATTAATGCAAATTAGTATATCAAGCATTGTGATTAGTACTAAAAGATGAGATACCCTACAATTTCTAATGAGATGAATCTTTACCCTAAAGTGATTCTTGAACCATTTGAAAAGGGGATATAATTTTTTGGACCTATTGGCATGCCACCTAGGGGAAATCAATATGTCTTGGTTTGTATAGATTATGCCACCAAATGGTTTGATTTCAATGGTTTGTATAGATTATGCCACCAAATGGTTTGATTTCAATGCCTTACCAATTACTTATGGAGAAGGTAGCATATTTCGTATATGAGAACATCGTAAGAATATTTTGAGCTCTAAGAGCTCTTGTTTTAGATCAACAAACCTATTTTACATAAGTAATAATCCAAAAATTTGTGAGTAATACCAAAGTATCCATAGAAATTTATTTCCCTATCACCTATTGACGAATGGATAGTTGGAGGTGACTAATAGAGAGATGGATTTTTTTTATAAAGACCATAGTAGCCAATAAATTATATTACATATAATAGTTATTAGAAGATGTTTGAGCATAAAATACCACCTAAATAATTACTACAAATTTCAGCCTATATGAGTTAGTAAATGGGAAGGTGCCAACACTTCTTATAGAGTATGACTTGGAAACCTTATACGCCATTCAATAGTAGCAAAAGGTATGGAAAGATAAACACAAAAAAAATAGTTTGTACTAGGAGATTCGTCTATGCTAGATGATTATAAATACTAATAATTTAGAGGTAATATCCATACAATATGGATGTGGATTTATAATTTATCCTAGTTATTAAATAATACAATAGTATGATTTTTTTAAATGGACAAAATCAAGAGAGAAATATTTGGGAAATGACCATAGATTGAGAGTGAAACATAAACCATCATAAACTAATTTAACAATAAACCTACATACTCATATAGAAAAATACATTATACAAGATATTTCTTCAATAGGTGTGGATTTCTAATCTACCCTCTTTAGTAGAACATAAAAAGAAAGGGCTTAAAAGCAAGAATAATAGTCCTAATTAAGAAGAGATAAAAACCAAAAATGGAAAGTCTTCTTTAAAACAAGGTTTAAAAATAACAAGTAGTAAGCATGCATATTGCAATAATTAATAATTACGAAGAACACTGGTTGATTTTACCTTTGCTTATTATTTGAAGACACTTTGTAAATTTCAGACCAATGACATTTTATGCAAGGATCATTTTAATTCCCATGAGTGTAAAAATGCAGATTGTTGTTCTTTTTAAGTCTTATGAGTGAAAAATGTAGTTCTTTTTAACCTTATGATCCTAATGCAATTTGTAGAAAAAAACAAAATTGAAAAATTTCTTAAAACTAAACTAAAGAGCTTAATTATTTTGTTGTTTCAAAAGAAATAGTTTTTGAGAGCTCCACTCCAAATCCAAAAACTACAAACAAAAGATTAGTAACTAGAAAATACTACTCTACTCCAAAAACCCAAAAGAGAAATAAAAAAGCACCAAAACTAGAACTTTATACCGAGCAAGCAAATGTGTCATTTATTGCAGCAATTGTGTTGTTGCATCATGTCACACCAAAGTGATTGTGTCATGATTTTGAATTTGAATTTCCCACCCACTGAGTTCTTTGATAGCTGCGTCATTTCTCGTCAATTGCGTTGCTACTTCAATCAAATGTGTCGTTTCCTAGCAAATGTGTTGTTGCTTCAATCAGTTGCATCGTTTTGTACCCGAAATCTACAAAAACAACAAAAAACCATATGAAATCTTGCAAAAACTATTCTTCACATTGGATTCACCAATGTAATATGGGGTTTAATTAGTTCTAGCCTAGATAAAGTGACAACCAACACCTCTAAGCTACAAACCACATCCCAACAAGAAAATACAAACAATGAGAGCAATAAAATAAATACATTCAAATCAAACACTCCCCATTGAAGTTGATTCCTTCCCTTGTCTCTCCTATTTCTCCTTTTGCAATCTTTTCCCTTAGATTTTTTGTTTTACTTGTGCAAATACCTGCAAGTTGTAAGTAGAAAGTTGGAGACAAAATGGTTGTTACGGAAAAAAATGGAAGAGGAAGGCTCTTTTTATAGACAACCATTTCAACAGATGGTCGAGATTAATCATCTAGAAGGATTCCAAGATCAATACATGAAAATCCATGAGAGGGAGGCTACAAAATAGACAATCGAGATCAAGCTTCTAGAAAGATTCCAAGATCAATGATGGAGCATTGATGCACCAAAAAAAGGTGCATAATGAAGGCTATAACGCCGAAAACTATGAAACCCAATAGCTATGACAAAAATAAAGGCCATGACAGAGATTAATGAGCAATGTATCTTTGACCAAAAGGGAGGCATACATAATTTATTCAAATTATTTATTCGGGAAAAAGGGAAAATGGAGGAAATGGACAAGAGGAGGATAAATAATTCATCTGAATTATTTATTTGCAGAAAAAAAAGAGAAATGATCATTTAATTAAATCAATTTGAAAAATCAATTTAAGTAAATGGGGAGAGATGGAAATTAGACATCACATAATTAATTTAAATTAATTATTTAATGGGGAGAGGAATGACACATAATTAAATAATCTTGACAATTATTTAATTATAGAAGAATCAAAAGGTCATCTACATAGGAAAATAATAATTATTATTATCTGACTATAGGTGAATGATAAAAGATAAATGATTAACTAAATAATGATTTATTTAATTATTGAAGAAAGGAAGTGTTAGTGACACAATTAATTTATTTTAATTGATCAAGATAGAATATAGATTAGAAAATGACTTAATTAAATAATTAAAAATTATTTAATTAATAGAGGAATGAAATAAATAATAATTAAATAATTAAAATTATTTAATTATTAGAAGACGAAGACCAAGAAAATTGACACTTGCAGACTTAGGACAATTTTTAGTGTGTACAATAACTAATATATATAACTAAGATAAATTATGGAACATAATATACAAAAAGATATATGAATCATATGAAACAATTCACAAAAAGAAGGATCAATCATTCACATAGATAATAATACTTACTTCTCTTTGTTGACTATACATGCAAATTCAATCTTCTATCTAAACATGAATCTTTTATCAAAGTTAATTTTCATATTGATTAATTTAATTTATATTTTAGTGTTGATAGATCAAAAGGGACACATTATATCTCTTCAACTCTAAAGCACTCACTATTTCAGATTTTGATTTATAACTAAAAATTGAGTTCCTAGCCTTTATTTGAACAAGTTATTTTGAGAAAGTTTGGAATATCATTATTTATCTCAAAAGGTTCATCTGTATATGATGTATTCTCAATCAAACATTAATTTGTGGTGATCTATGGTGATTTATTAAAACATGTAGGGATCACACACACTATGTGTCAACTTTTTCATTAACTAGAGTCTATTGATAACTTTTATAATTGTTTTGTGCTTATATTGAAAATTCTTAACAATAGATTTGTGTTCCCATTTCAAATCCTTCAAACTAGAGTATGTCTGATGGTAAATAATTGTATTAGGAGGTTTGGCCTTCTTCCCTATATGGTATAAATAAATTTGACATTCATTCAAAGATTCTCATTTAAATTTTGAATGTGAGAAATAATGATATTTTAAATCATAACTATCAATTATTATTTATTTTAAACTACTAACTATGAGTATTCCTAAATTTATTCTATATATTTAAATGCAAAAAATATTCGTAGAGGTAGAACACCATCAAGCTTTGATTGATCATTAAGGCAATACATGATTTTTGTAGCCTTCAGATTCTGAAACACATTTCAAATAGGTCTTGCTCTAGTGACGTGTTTGTGGTTTAGATGGTAATAGGCATAGTGACAAGATATATTTGATTTTAGCTTTAACCATTTTGCGAGCTCAAATGGAAGACAAGAAATATAAAAAAGAGGCTATACATACATGGTGTGTGAATACTTGTTTTGACTTAATCTTGTTATGTACATATGTTTGCATGATCTTTTGATATATTCACAATCTTATTTTCTTGTGGCATCAATTGCAAAATATTTTGTTATGTCAAGCTCATTGACTCATGGATACAGTTTTTGGCTCATGATATGAGTAGGATTTAATAAGGTATAATGTCATTCACCTAATTTTTAATCTTTTAATTTTGCAATCTTTACAATACTAACTACAAAATCTTTTATTTCATTACATTCATTCATTTATAAACTCTTTAAAAATTTGTAATATTTTACATGATCCTTGTTTGAGATAATTTTTAGATATAATTTTATTCACCTACATTTTAAACAATTATTATCATAATTATTATATTTTAATTAAAAATACTATACACTTTCTAACATTAATCATTAAAAGAAAAGAAAAGAAAAAAAGTAAGCTTATGGAAATTTTTCCAATATGAACCTCTTTCTTGTCCAAGGATAAGTTCCCACCCTAATTATATGTGCCACACAATACCATTGAATGATGTCTAACAGAATTTGTATGGAATGACATAAATACCAGTATAACCCCTGCAAAGAACAGCAATCTAATTATAGCAGATATTCAATCCTTCTGAACTTAGATACAAACACCGGGTCATCCACCTTCAATACAATTCTTACATGGGGCATTTAGTTCGAGGACAGCTGTATACAGTTCTTAAAAAAAATACACATTATGGCCGCCCACTAAAAAATGCTTTCTTTTCTATTCTTAGATCACCGTCAAGATTTTTGAAACAAAGGGAAAACAATTCTATCGGCCATCGCCAATTCTGCACAAATATGAAGTCTTAGAACTTCATTATTCTTTTCAGGCAGATGCAGCAGTAGCAGACCAACATATTGATTCTATTCTAATCCGGATCTTCAATTACGAGGTAGTTAATAAGTTCTTTGATAATTTTTAACGATTACATAAAGCGAAAGACTGCTGTCATTTGATTAATGTTCTGTTTGCTTGAGCTCATGTTTTATATAGTAAACATATATGTGAAGTTAGTGATCACTTCTTGATTTAGGATTCTGTAATGCAGTATTGTATCAGTGTACAGCCTGAGTTGGTCTAATGGTGGAGAACTTGTACTCTTGAAAGAGAGGTCACAAGTTCAAATCCTGCAGGGGGTAAGGTATGTACACCTCATATTGTGGAGCACGAGTTGGGTGCCTCCCTCAGATTGGGAGTATGAGGAGTCCCATATATACTGTAAGCTGTCTGTAGACCCAAAAACAGATTGCCTGGTATTTGTGGACTATAAAATAATATTATTATTATTATTATGCTTTCTTAATCTAAAATCCATTTTTTTTTTTGTATTTTTTTTAAGAGGTCGTAGCTATCCTAGGGGAAGTTTTTGAGATGCCATAAGAAATTTATAGCCTAATATCTAAGTATTAGAATGTTTATTTGTTCTTCCATATTTTTATAATTTTAATAAATTTGAAAATTATAATCTAGGGTTTTAAGGCTAATAAAGATTGTTCAAACTGTCAAAGCATATAATTGTTGAAAGAAACAAGAACGAAATAGTGTTTCACTCTCTTAACCTTTGGCTATTTTCAGTGGATTTAATCTTTTCAAGGTAAATGTCGATATAGTTATAAGAGATAATAGTCATTTTAAGTTACATAATTTTGTTTAAAATAGATGGGAATTTATACATAATGGAAGTATTAAGATTCATCGTCAATGTATGCTATTTTTAATTTTATTTGAAATAAGGAAATTATTTTAAAAATAGATTATAGAATTTTATCTTGTTTTAATCTGATTAATAATATATTTAAAGTCATTATATTCTGTCTTTGTTCACAAAATTTTATATTATTCTAATATTTTATTGAATTTTAAGTATTTTTTTTTTATGAACTATGAAATAAATACATGAGCCAATTCAAAGTTATTCATCTAAATACTCAAACTAAACCTAAGAGAATTGTAGAGAAACCATGAGGCAATGGAGTAGATGGCCAAAACCAATCCCTTTTCTACAGTTTATTAACCTAGGAAAAATCATTAGGATTTGGAAGGTAATTCTTCTAGGAAATTCGAAACCTCAATACATAGATATAACTTTATATATCCTTAAAGGAATCCCAGTTGACTTAACACATTTCAAATCATCTTCTCCCTGTGTTCTCGAAGCCTCTTTAATCACATTTGCTCCTAGGAAAGCTTCTTGGAATTTATTTCAAATTCTCTAGCTCCTATACCAATCTTATTCAAAATTGAAACTAGTAATAGATCTTTTCTCCCTACACTGTGACATCATCATATTTTAAAAAACAGCCCATTTCTTCCTGGTTGAAACACAATTGTAACTTGGAGAACTACTCTTTATGCGTATCTTAGATCACCCAACTAGTTGTTATTTGTTTAAGATAAAAAGACTGTTTTAGTACTTAAAATTGAGGGAAATGAACCATCTAATGGCTTTCAAAATAAGATGGTGTTATGCCATAGAGAGTAAGGTGGCTACATTTACAAAAAAAAATCCAAGGCCATCACTTGACTACATCCAGGTGAGTCATCGCCACCGAAAGGAGAAATATATATCAAAATAACAAAAACTGATTATAAGAGTACATGATTATGACTTTTTGTTTTTGATAGCAAGTATACTTTCATTGGAATTTTCAACTTGGAGATATTATTCTCTTATTTGTTTGTGATTTGTCTTTGCCTGGTTCCACTTCTCAATACTCATATCCTGTTCTTGCTTTGACTTCATCTCTTATACATCGTTGGAATGTCTCCCTTCTGTCTGCAGGTGAAGTTAATAGTTGTTGATGGCTGAAACAAATCTTATTGATACTATAGTCACAGACAAAAAGGATGGAGAATCTCAACCAGTAGACAGTCATTCATGGCTTATTCAGGTGAAGAAGAGATTTGAACGTCAGTATAAAATACAAGTACCATGTTCACATGCAGTTGCCATTTATAGGGTGCCTAAATGCATAGTGGCTTTGAAGCATGAAGCCTATGTTCCTCAGGTTGTGGCATTTGGACCTTATCACAGAAATATGAACCCGCAACTCTCTGCAATGGATGAACATAAGCTGGAAGCAGTAAGAAGAAGCTTAACAAGGCTAAATAATATTACCATCAACACCTTAATCACTGAAGTTCAGCAATTAGAGAAGGAAATTAGAGATTGCTATGAAGGCCAGGTTGAATACAGTGGAGAAACATTTGCCTGGATGTTCACAATGGATGCATGCTTTATTCTTGAATTCTTAAGAACTCCAAAGAGACACTATGATCAAAAAAACTTCAGCCTTGTTTTTCAAAATGATGGTCATAGGAATGCTATATCATGGGAGATAATGAAGGACATTTTGAAGCTGGAAAACCAAATTCCACTATTCCTTTTGATAAGGATACTTCAGTTAGAGTTAGGAAGCAGAGAAGCAGCAATGGCAACACTAGCTACAATACTTAGCCACTTTGATGAATTCAGAGGTTTTCCCTTCTCTTTAGAATGGTCTGATAAATTGGGAAAGAAAGAACAAGTTAAACTGAGAATAGAAGCACATATTAAAATGGGTGCATGCCATTTATTGGATTTGTGCAGAAAGATTATCAAAGATTTCTTGACATACCCCATTGTTCCCGTTTCTCCTCCTCCTAGTACTTTTGAATGTAATGTCAGTAATAAGTGTCAAACTTTTGGTTGGACAGGCAATACTAACCGGTGGTTGAGATCAAACACCAACCACAATAGTGATTGTGCTAATATGGGAAAATGTATTTCTAATTATTTTACTTCTAAACTAAAGTTGGGCAGAAATGTGGATGATGGTATGTCTACAGCTTCAGCTAAGTTGTTAAGAAGTGCAGGAATCAGATTTAGACCAGGAAAAATCTGGTTTGCCAAGAAAAGTTTCAGGCGAAGTACACTTTTTCTCCCACAGATCAAAGTGGAGGACAGCACAGAAACACACTTGAGAAACCTAATGGCTTTTGAGGAGTGTCAAAGCTGTGGATGGTATCCAGACAAAGCTGTGATTTTACGCTTTATGCTGTTTGTGGACTACTTAATTGATTCTGAGCAAGATGTGGCTCTTCTTAGGAAGGAGGGTATCATTACAAGCGCTTTGGGAAGTAATGAAGAGATAGCCTGCATGTTCAATAATCTCTGCAAGGGAATAACTGTGAGAAAATGTGATGAGTTTGAGAAAGTTGTGAAAAGGGTAAGAAAACATTGTAGGAGCCGATTTAGTGTGTGGATCAGCCAGTTCAGGCGAGAGCATTGTTCCAAGCCATGGTATGTTGTTTCTCTCCTGGCTGGTACGCTTATTTTGATTTTGACAGCTGCACAAACTCTCTATGCAGCTCGAAACTCATCTAAGTGAAATTTTTCTTTAACCAACCAAATAATGAAAAACCATTGTGTAATGTTTAGGCAACAATGCTTGTATAGAAGAACAATTGTGAAGAGGTGTTTGCTTCTTTCCCAAAACTTATATTTATGAATAGTCACAAAGACTTCAAAAATTCCAGAAAAGTATCCAGTTTTACTATGAAATAAAATAGACAAGATTCATTTTTACTGTTAAACATATGTTTTTCGCAAAATATTAATAATATTCATTTTTATTAAAAATTGTTTTTCTTTTTTAATAATAAATATTAATATCATATTCATTTTTATTAAAAAATGTTTTTCTTTTATAATAATAAATATTAATAATGTGAATGAAATATGTTATAATCTTGGAGATAATTGTCTGATTTTGATGTTCAAATTGAATTTTAGATTTTATTGTTTTGTTTCCAGATTAAACTACGTTAAAGATTTTTAAAATGTCGATAAAATCAAATTACTTGATCTATCATCAAATCAAGATAAATAAATAATATATAATAAGATTGCATAGAACTAGAATAAATAGAAAGAAAGGAACACGAAAAGAAGATAAGGATATATATATATATATATAGCTTACTATATACATCATAGCTTACATTCATTTTTTCAAATTAATATAATTATATCTTTAAAAATTATTAATAAATATTTTATGATTATTGTATGTACTTTCTATTTAGATTGATGTTTAACTTGATAGCATTGCTAATTTTTTTATTGCTATTCCTAATGCATAGTTGTATACCCCCATGTTTCTCATACTATTTACTACTATTGTTTGCTTTATATGTTAGTGTGATACTGAATTGTGATGGTGATTGATTCATCGTTTTGGTGTGTGTGGTTGTGTAGTTTAATTAATTGCTACAATTGATATTTTTACTATGATTTATGATACTCTATATGTAGGGTTTGGATTATTTTATTAGGTAATGCTTTCTCTCTAATGTTTTAAATGTCGATGTGATAATCGTATGGTGATCATGTGATTTGAATTCTGTGTTATTTTATAATGCAATGGTTAGTAATTAATTATGATGCAGTAGTTAATTAGCATGTTATCTTATGATCAATTGGTTAGAAATGTTAGTTGTTATGGATATTGTAATTGTTAGAATAGATTAGGTGAGGGGACAGTGTAGCATCACTCGTTCACGAGTGCCCTGCTACACTGCAATTCCTTCTCACGGTAGGATGTTGATTATATATATATATACATGTGCTACTTGACGTTTGCTTGGATGCAGGATTGCAGGATTAAGTCTCGATTCCACCTGCTTCGGCAGGACAGGGCGAGCAATAAATTAACCCAACGGGTAAAAATGTTGAAAAAGGGAGTAGATTTGGAATGTCCCCGTCCCAAGTTCGTCGTCTGTTGTGAGTCGTGTTATGACTGAAGTTTTCGTTCTCGTTGATTGTGTAGTTTGTTTTGTCGAGGTATTCAGTTGGGTTTATGGTTCTTGTTTATTTAATTAACCTTATGTTATATGATAATTGCTTGAGTGGTTTAGTTGTTTGATTTAATTGTGTGTTAGTTGAATGTTAAATTTAAATATATTATAAATTAAAAAGTAATTTAATTTATTAAAAGAGTAAATAATTATTTTAAATTAATATTGTTGATAATAATTAAATTAAATAAATATTGTTGAAGATAATTAAATAATATCTTTTTATTAATTTTAAATTAGCAAATCTTGCATAAATAATATCTTATTTAAATAAATTATTTTAATTACAAACTGTAGATAAATTTGTGCTTTTAAAAGCTGGAAAAGGACCAATAGGAAGGAGGCTTTTTGTGAAAAGAAAGCAGAAGAGCTTTGTGGAGTTTTTTTTTATTTATTATTTTTTTAGGAGAAGATTATACACACAGAGAACTTCTACTCTGTTGTTTTTGGATCTGGGAAGAGAAAGATAAAAAAAAAGAAAAGAAAAGAAAAGAATTTTGTTTGTTGAAAACTTGGGGAGAAAATAATTGTTTTGAAGATAGATAGATTCGAGGAGGAGCTGCAGGAGGAATTCGAAAGGAGCTTTCAGAAGGGATACTTCTTCAGACGAAGGACTCCAGGTTCCATAGAATTTATTATTTATTCTTTTTATTCTGTAAAGAAAATCATGCATGTAATATCTTAAATCAATATTTCGTTTGAAAGAGGGTTTTGGTTTGGTTGTGTTATATTCTTGAATGATTTCTTTTGAAACTATATTAAATCTTCTGTAGGAAACTGTCATTGAACCTATTTGAAA
>VDFB02070482.1:0-19371 GCA_007258455.2 Sequoia sempervirens
TGGTCCCTGATTTCACAAAATTTTGGAAGAGGATTAATTCACCATCAGTGGTAAATGAGTCCAACCTTAAGGCTTGAAAACCAAATTTTGTTAGATTTCAAATCCTGAAAATCAAAAACTAGTTTCTAAAAGTTTTCATCAGAAGCAAGATTGATTCGCCATCAGTGGCGTATGAGTCCCACTGGTGATTTTTCAGTGATTTGTGTCAATGTTCAAAATACTCCAGAATATTCATCAAACTTCCAGGTGCACTCTGATTCAGCCTTCTTCATTTTTGTTTTGCATTTGTTCATGTTTAGTTCATGTTTGCATATCTCATTGTGTTTTCCACATTGCATAATTCTTAGGTTTTGCATTCATAATCAGTCAAATAGTTCATTTAATTGCACTTAGATCATTCCATTTAGCCTTAATAACATCTTACATTTCCTAATTTTAGTGAACCACCTAGACTTTTGAGTGGGGTTTATCTCTCTCCTTTTAGGTGAAACATCATAAGAGTGCAAGAGTAGCCTATAAATCCTTCCCAAAAATCTATGGTTCAAGTACAAAAAATTATAAAAGGTTCTTTAATATTTCAAAAGAACTTCACTTAATGACATTTAGAATTTGTAATAGTCAAATTTATATTTAAAGTAGATCAAGGTATTTAAAGTGTATCTTGAGCTTAGAATGTATTTTAAATTAACATGAATATATATCTCTTTTAAAATGTTAATTTTTTCCTTCAATGGCACATGCAAAAGGCTTAATGGTGAAGTTATGACATCCTTTTTTGAAATATAGTCCTTTATCTTTCTTATAGTTTATTGTATATTTCTCAAGATTTCATGGGTTACCCAAATATTAGGGATTAGTTGTAGTTATGCATTAAAAATTACACCATTCTACATGTTCTAATTATAAATCTTCATGCACATTATAAAAAATATCAATATAATTAAGAGTACATTCATGGCTCTTTCATTAAAGATGCCTAGATTTCTTCATATATATTATGTTAGGGAAAATAGGATATTTACCATGCTTAAGTTTTATTTAGGCAAATATTTGATTATTTAGGTGCATAGTTAGGTGCATATAGTTTTTCGGTTATTTCTCTTACCTACTTGCATATTGTCTTTATAAGGCACTATTGTACATTATGTAATATATCTCATCTCATTTTTGACCTCTGGTGAAATATCCTTGTGTTGCTTCTCTTGTTTGTGAAGATCAAGTTGCAGGTTGTGCTCCTGGGAGGTGGTTGACACCAATATGGTATCAACTCCTTCAATCTGCACCTTCTTCTACTATTGAGAGTTTTCATCAAAATTTGAGATCTTTTAATTGCTAAAAAAAAAAATTGCATTTGAAATTTTTTTAGTTTCAAAATTTCCTTATTTCGAATTATTTTTCATTTTCCTATTGCTGGCGAATGCATTTTATTATCATTGGTGCAATTCTCTTGTTGGAAGGCTCGATTTGAATTTGAAGGTATTTGATTTGACTATGAAGAGCCATGATTTTCACTCCTATGCTGGTATGATTAATCTTTGGAAGCCTGCACGTTTTTTGTTGAAGAGACTAAGCGATCGAAGATTTTTATAGACTCTTGAATGTTTGGAGGCAGTGATTTTTAATTGTTGGCCCACGTTTTCATTGAAGGGAAATCTGTTGAAGCCTACTTTTTTTAAGGAGGGCACAATTTATTTGTTTTATGCCATGATTTTTTGGGGTGAGGAGGCATTTCTGGAAGGGGATTTTTTGGTGTGATTCTTCTTGCATTGCAGTGGTGTTTTCTTTTTGTAGACTGATTCAATCAGTAGGGGCATGAATTGAAGCAGCTACCATTTCATTCCTTGTGGAGGCCATAAATCTCATTCAAAGGGTTGATTTCCTTTGCAACCATGATTTGTTCCTCGGAGAAGGTGTTATTCTTATTTGCAGGAAAATTTGTGAACTCGAGTATGGTTTTTTTTATTGGATGAGCATAAGAGTTTGGGAGCTTTTCCTAAAGTATTCCCCTAAATATTTATTTAGGGTTTCTATGTTTTTTTCCATTTTCTTGCTGGCATTGAGTTTTGTGGTTGTGTTTTTCCTCAAAGGGAAAGAGTTATCCCACATTGGTGGAGTGATGTGTTTTTTTGCTATTTAAATAGCCTCTTACACCCTTTGGTTGCTGTTTGAAAGTATCAAAGGAGGATATCTTGTTTGTGTTCGCGATGGATTTTTCTTGGTATCAACATGGAGATCAGGTAATGGGTTGCATCTTTTTTTGCACCAAATTAGGTTTAATTCTTTTTGGAAGTTCTTTTACTTGTGAAAGCACTATCTTTGAATTTTTTTGAAGAATTTAGTTATAATGGGTTCTTTGTAGAAAGGGAACTTAATGGAATGGAGTGATTTTATTCTCACTAATCTTAGTGAGCATAATCTATTGCCATATTTGTATAATGAAGTTCCTATTCTAGACACATGTGGTAGGTATATGATTTGGAGAGGATTTAGGGCTCAAGTGTTTAGAGTTATTTATGAGAATATAAATGATGAAGCCCTTTTGGATTCACATGTTCATTTTGAGAGCCCTTATGCTCTTTGGAATTACATTCAAGAATCATATGGAGATCTTGATACTCCAACATCTCTCGATGACCCTCTTTTCAATACCAATTTTCCATGTTATTCTTCAGAGAAAATAAACCATTCTTGTGATCCTTTGGAGGTTTATGAGACTTCAGATGAGGTTGTGGTTGCTTCAGAGGTTCTTGATTCTTTTTCAGAGATATTTGATCCACCTTCAGTAAGTACTTCAATCATTCTTGAGCAACAAGATTATCATTGTCTTCTTGATTGTGATTTGTATTTATCGAACATTGGTTCATTGTTCATGGAATTTAACATTTCAGACAAGTGGAAGACACATTTGAGTGATTAATTTTCTTTCTTGATGATAGTTATGGTACAACTATTGTCACTCCATGTCTATCTTTGGAGAATGTTCAAAATTAGTTTCCATTGGTACCATGTTTGTCACCTCCTATTGTGATTGGGAATGTTCCTCATTGGTTTGTGGCATCATCTTCCAAGGTCTTGGTTACACATGAGCAAATTTCTGAGACATTTTCATCCTACATTTGGATTTTACTTGCTAATTCCTATCCAGGTTCATGAAGCATATAATAATGGGTTACAGCTTTTGGCCAAACTTGACATTAAAATCATGATTTTTCACCAATTCACTTTCTTACACCTATAGCAGCTAAACCATTAAGGTTTTGAAGATGAATCAAACTAGTTATTTGTTAGACATTTTGTGTAGATTCTAATTATATTTTTAAAATAAATTAAAAATAAATGTGGAAACATTTTATGTAATTTTTAATAACTTATTTTTTCTACTAATCAACATTTTTAAAAAGTGATGTTTACTTCGGCCACGTAACTTTTTTATAGATAGGATACAATTCTGATTTTTAAAATACAAAATTTTCACACCAATATCTAGGGGATGGATATTTTTTCATAATTTTTTGTTACATTTTTTTTTTTTAATTAATTTTCCAAGTCAGCATAATTATAATTTGGACAGAGGTGTACTTCGGCATGCATAACTTTTTTTGTATTCATTTGAATTAACTTATTCTTTTTTTGTTGGAATAAGGACATCAATACCTAGGGCACATGTATTTTTTAGAATTTTTTTCTCTATTTTTCTATTTTTTCGTATGTGTGAAATAAAGAACTTGATGTTCATTCAAATCCTACACTCACAAGAAATAAAAAATAAATATAATAATCAAATTAAACATATTTAAAATTATACTTTTTAGGAAGCTTATAATAAGGGCTACAGGCTTACAAAACATAAATTTTAAATGAAGTCATTTGATCACCCAAAAGGTAAATCAAAAGTGGTTTTTTATCAGCATTTTGATAGGTGTAGAGGAGACTCGATTATAGGTATGGTTTAAATCTAACAAGGTTCTATCCAAGGGGGTTTGATCTAAGGGGGTTTTATCAATCCCTCTTTAATTAAAATAATTTAAATGGAACCTTTAAAGTCATAAATCATTGTATTTTCTTAAAATATGTGATTTCAGGCAAAAATCAGGATGTCCCAAAAAGTGTAACCCATTATTGTGGCAGACAACATACCTACAGTTGTACTTGGTTTTGTTTCTTCCAAAAGGGAGACAAGTTGTTTTTCGATATTAGATCATGTTCTATCTTCAGGCACTTACCATTTTTGCAGGTGATTACACATTATGGGGGGCCTACATAGTCTCTCTCTTTCCATCTTATGGGGGGTCCATTGATTGTATCTACACGATGTATGTATTCCTTGGGGGGTGTTATTAAGTCCTCCATCCATACATCATTGTTGTTTTCTTTTCTCTATTTTGGAGAGGGGTTTTTTCCCATAGGGTTTTTCTCCTTTTCTCTAGTTGTCAAAGATTTATTTTTGCATTGTAAATGGGTACCTAACATGGTTGTGAAGTTGAGATCCATATTGCATCTTCATTTTGCATAATAAAACTCCCTAAGTTGCACTTAAGGGGGGTTGTTAGGGTAAATAGGATATTTACCATGCTTAGGTTTTACTTAGGAAAATATTTGATTTTTTAGGTGCATAGTTAGGTGCATATATTTTTGTCGGTTTTTCTCTTACTAACTTGCAGCTTGGCTTTATAAGGCACTATTGTACATTATGCAATATATCTCATCTCATTTTTTCATCTCTAGTGAAATAGCCTTGTGTTTCTTCTCTCATCTGTGAAGATTAATTTGCAAGTTGTGCTCCTAGGAGGTGGTTGACACCAACATATTATTGTTTTGTATTTTTGGTTAGAGGTATACAAGAAAATCTCTTTAGTTATTGTAGAAGTAATTTTTACCTTTGTCCACATAAATATTTAACACTATTTATACATATTAAGATGAATTTTAATATTAATTTCAAGTTTAAATTTAACACATTTTTGTAGTGAATAATTGAACTATAACTTTTATGCTATAAACACATGACAAAATTTTAAATACAATCCATATAATGATAATTGTAAATTCTGATTCCAAATTAATTTTGACTTGATAAATGATACACACAGATCAAATTAGATAATATGTTACAAGGGAGAAAAATATTACTCAAAAGATAATTTTATAAACACAATGCCAATCATAGCCTACAATTCATAATTTGTAGATCCAAACAAAGAGGAGGCTAGTCTAGGGTACCCTACACCCTAGAACTTTTATTTTAGCATCATATTTATATCACAAGTGCACAATAATTTTCCCTTATAAGATCTACTTTCTATTTTTGGAATATTAGGTTCATCTGACTAGGGCTACATGTCAAATAGACCTATTAAAACACACATAAAATTTATCATCCTAAAAACTGAGTAAAAACATAAACCCTAGGAGGTTGTCCCTCCCTTGTAGTTGAAATTCAATCATAAAACCCTTGTTGGTTTATGTTTGAAAGTGGTTTCAAAGTGAAAGGGAGATAATCCTAGTTAACCTAATTGGATCTAGGATCACTTTTCCTACTCAAGACTCCCAAGATAAGGTGATTATGATAAAGAAACATATGGCATAAAAATGATAGAGGGAAAGAGAAGGGTTGTATCTAAGAAGTGATTTTATATCCCACTAGAACTATTAAGAAAAAAAATGCCTTAGTGCTAGAGTAACCTAGAATACCTTCCTACATTTCTAACATAAAAGAACTCAAGAATGATAAGTCCTCTAAGTATTCTCTATTTTTAACCTTACTGATAATATATATGACCAAAAGTTAACCAAACCTACCAAGACATCAACAGAAGTAGTGCATAGATTTATTATAGAACATGTAAATGTCTGCACTCTTCCAATATATGGTTGATTGAGTTCACTAATATGTCTTGAGATTGTCCAAGAACATGTAGAACATTATGATCCCAATATAATGTTGGTTCAAAGAATAACTCTACATGTAATAATTCATGTGGAGTCCATTAGGGATATGTTGCAAATTTACCATTATATGAAATAATTTTATTGTATCTAAAGAAGCTTAAATAATACTCGATACACTAGGAATTTTTTTATTTTATCTAAATCATTATAGTAAAAAATATTGAATTCCTACCTGTTCAAATTTTAATCACCAATTTCTATAAAAATGTGAGGGATTATTGTTCTATGCTCACCTTCATATTTAAGGTGGACTCTGACTATGAGATGCATTACTTGAGTTTGGGATGTTTACATAATCCCAAAATAATTAGGTAGGACCAAACCCTTAAATTTTATTTTAGAGAGGGATGAGTGGTTATAATATAGCACCAATTGGCCAATAAATTCACAATTTTTTGAGGTACCCTTGTTATCTTCTCCATCTAATGATGTATTAAATTTATCCTTCTTCCAATAGTTCATCCAATTATCCATCGTTGATAATTTTATGCGACTGTAGAAGACCATCCAAGGGTGAGGTTCCATACTCATAGTCTCCCAAAACAATTGCTATTATGATCTCATGGGGAAATTTCTTGCACCTATCCTAGTAGAATTATGTTATTATGGACACCTATCAATGTTCATTGAAAGGTAGTAGACACTAATGATTAGTAGAAAAGTCATGTCTAACTAGTTCTTTATGGAACATTATTCAATAATAAGGTTTTTTATTTCAAAGAGTAAAACTTTGGTCTTTCAAAATTTACCACAGATAGAATATTTTCCATATAATTCACATGAAAAACTAACATCATTGACTCTAAATATGGAGCTAGGGAAATAAGCATGATTTTATTATATCCCATTCATATATAGAGTGGTTAATGTAATGAGTATTGAATTAGAGCATCTCTTAAGACTTAAGGCTATTTATTTAAGCCATGAAATCATTTAGGACTAATAGACATAACACCCTAAAGGTTTCATTGACAAAATGATAAAAATTATAAAGACCAAAGAGGTTTTGAAGCCTTCCATAACTTGAAAGAGATTATCTATATTATATTTTGATGTAATAAAATGAGGCAATCATGGTTTGATAGGGTTAATGGAATCATTTGTGATAAGTTTAGAGATTTATTTTGAAAAGACCTTTCCATGATCTACATGTGTTTGTATCAAACTAAGATGTTTTAAGGGATACCATATGTGTTTCTATAGTCATGTATATTGGCCCATTATTATTGTTCTTTTGGTTGTTACAAAAAATTATAAAAGGTTCTTTAATAATTGAAAAGAACTTCACCTAATGACATTTGGAATTTTTAATAGTCGTGTATTTCAAATAGATCAAGGTATTTAGTGTATCTCGGGTTTATAATATATTTTAAATTAACATGAATATATCTCTCTTTTAAAATGTTAAATTTTTCCTCTAATGGCATATACAAAAGGCTTAAACGTGAAGTTATGACATTCTTTGTTGAAATATAATCCTTTATCTTTCTTATAGTTTATTGTATATTTCTCAAGATTTCATGGGTTACCCAAATATTAGGGATTAATTGTAGTTGTGCATTAACAATTACACCATTCTATATGTTCTAATTATAAATCTTCATGCACAGTATAAAAAATATCAATATAATTAAGAATGCATTCATGGGTTTTTCATTAAAGACACCTAGATTTCTTCATATATATTATTGCTTTGTATTTTTGTTTAAAGGCATACAAGAAAATCTCAAGTTATTGTAGAAGTAAGTTTTATCTTTGTCCACATAAATATTTATCATTATTTATACATATTAAGATGAATTTTAATCTTAATTTCAAGTTTAACTTTAACACATTTTCGTAGTGAATAATTAAACTTTAACTTTTATGCTATAAGTTCATGACAAAATTTTAAATACAATCCATATAATGATAATTGTAAATTTTGATTTCAAAATAATTTTGACTTGATAAATGATACATAGAAATCAAATTATGTAAGATGTAAGGGAGAAAACTATTACTCAAAAATAAATTAATCTTAAATTTTTTAAACTTGTTAATGATTGAAATCTATTTTATCATATTTGAAATGGAAACGAAAACCCTCCCTTCATAAAAATAAAAATAACCATGAAAGAGTTGTTCTCAAAAACTCAATAACATGTTGAAAAATGATTATTTTGATTTAATATTAAAAAAGTCATCACTTAAATAATGAAAGAAGAGTTTCGACCACCAAATACATTATAGTCAGTGCACATGAGATTTTACCATCGAAGCATATCTCAAATGTAGACTATTTATGAGACGCAAAGAATGAAAACCAATGAAACTGAAAGAAGAACCTACACAATACTTGAGCCATGATATGTCTCTCTTCTAAGAAATTAGTTTTAAAAGCATACAAGATGTCTGAATCGGCAGAAAACTTGCAAATTTGGGTAATTTGAAATTGTCAATGGTGGTAAATATGTGCGTGTTTGTGACGTCCATGATGGGTTTTTCCTTGATTTGCTATAGATCTGTTGTCTGTACGACTTGAGCAGTAAAACGAATCTTTCCCAGCGCTTGAACTGCACACATATCATCAACAACGTCATGCAAATATGATTAGAAATTCATCATGGAACAACCTTTATGCCTTCATACCATTCACATGTAAATGCAAATCATATTTTGAGACCCTAAATAAGAAAACAATTATTGGTGCTATATGACATAATATACCCAAGTCAGATCCAGATTGTGAACTATGCTCTACAATGACTGTTCTCTGTTGAATATTAACAGTAACATTCTCAACTCCATGTCGTGCCTCCAGCGATCTCTTTATCTTTCCCTCATGGGAATCGTTATACATTCCCTGAACACTCAGGATTGTTCTCGTCATGATTGTAATTCGCAGAGCAAATGACGATGATGTAACTGAAAACAGAGCAAATGAATATGATGTAACTGAAATCGGAGATAATGATCCTTGCCTTGAATGGTGTAGTGTATTTATCATTACCTCGAATTCCAGGAAGAGTAATTTGGAAGATATGTTCTCCTTCCTTGTAGTAAACATGAAATTGTCAGGAAATCAGTGTTACGCGGAGAAGATCTTTTAAAATTAGAAGAAATTGCAGCTACGTGTTCTATATTTATTTGACTTCTCACCTTGCTTAACAATTTCCCAGATTTATGTAATTTATCACAACTTATTCATTTGCACTAACTCATCACAAGTTACAAGCACAGGTGGGTTTATAGTCTAGAGAGAAACCTACCAAATACAATAACGCGAAGACTCGACTGTATGCATTCCTTCGTGTCCACGTTGGTTTCCATGGGGAAATTACAGTGAAATTGATGATAATAAAATACACAGGAGACAAGGTCAACGTCTCAGTTTTTAATTTCCTACTGCAAATAGTCAGCCATCTAAATTTTGTAGAGAAATGCTTACCCAAATGTAAATAACATAGTATTTATGAGAGCCAAAACAATGAAAACCAAGAAAACTAAAACTAGAGCCTACACAATACATAAGCCATGATATGTCTCTCTTCTAAGAAATCAATCATAAAAGTATACAAGATGCCTAAATTTAGAGAAAACTTGGAAATTTGGGTAATTTGAAATTGTCAATGGTGGTAAATTTCTCCGTGTTTGTGAGTTCCAGGATGGGTCTCTCCTTGAATGGTTCAAAGCATTTATGTTCACAGGAAGAGTGATGTGCAAGGTATGGTGATCTCCTTCGTTGTAATTAACATGAAATAATCAGGAAGGCTGCAGAGTTTGGAAATCGGAGAAACGCGTATGATATTCTAAAATCAGAGTAAACTGCAGCTTCCTTGTTGCAGATTTGTTTGACTTCTCACCTGGTTTAATATTTTCTGAGTTGTTCATTTGCTCCAATTCATTGCAAGTTACAAGCAGAGGTGGGTATATATACAGTCTAGAAGAAACCCACGAAGTACGATAACACCGAGTCTAAACTGTATGAACACCTTCGTACACATTATGTGACTGAAAGGTACGAAACTACTACGAAGTGCAAGCTAATCATTTCCTATCGTCTCAACGGCAGTGTCACCGTCCTTGTTTTAACTTTCTCACTGCAAATAGTCAGCCATGCAATTTTTTAAAAGAAAGGCTTACCCATTCCTTTCTATTTGTGATTGAGTTTGACTTTGGACATCTTTCTATAATACTATTAATATTATGGATTTGAAATTTGGGATTTTCTTAACGGTCGTACTTACACATTATGTGAGTAAAAAGTACGAAACTGCTAAGAAGTACAACCCAACTACTTCCAATCTTGCCCAACCTAATTGAGTAAAAAATTTGAGTCTTTTATTGTTATTAAGTGTGTCCCAAGTTATCACCTACTAGATCTACGACACAACCTCGACCCACGATCAATCAAATTGAGTGGGATTTGTTGCATCAACATAGCAATGGGGATGATATCATGCTCATGTATGGAATCATGCATCTGCGGGGTATGTTCAAAGTTTTCTTCGTTTCAAATTTTGGTTGAAAATGAGGTAATTTTTTCATATCTTGTCAAATAGTTGTTATTTTTCATTTTGAAAGTTTGTAAATGAATTGGTGGGGTGTTAGAACCTATCAACACCTTTCATTTCATGGATTTTTATTATAGATTAATTTTTATAAGTAAATTTTGATGATTTTCCAAAATGTGTCGTTATCAGATGTCGAATTTTTTTTGGTAAATGTGTAAAATATGTATTTTATAGATTAAGAGGAGTGTTGGGAATATTTCCACGAAAGGATTTTCTTAGAATTTTGATTTTGAAAATTTTAAATTTTGATGAATTTTCATGGTGGTGGAAATTTTGGAAATTTTGAAAGTTTTACATGAAAATGAATGAATTTTGTTGTTTTGAAATGATGGAACTTAGCGAAATTTGTTTATGAAAGAGGAAAAAATGGGTTTTACAGGGACCCGAAACCACAAAGTTTACAAAATAAAGAAAGAGTCAAAAGAGACATCACAGTCATAAAGGCTATAAAAATAACAACAGTAAACGCCCACAGCCAACAAAAAGGCCAATGAAGGCCACATAACCAAAAAACCAGACAGAAAGCCAACAACAGCTAAATTTGAGTTTTTAAAAGATCAACAGTCTCAACTTCTAGGTCGTCCATGTCCTAAAATTCCCCCTTTAAGATCTAAACCATCTGTGTTGTGGGAGGCACTTTCCTTTTAAGATTGGCTCGGGTCCTTTTAGAGATACCTTGGTCCTCATTATTGTTTTCCTTGTTCTCTTCCAAGTCTACAACTGGAGCGAACCCTGTTGTGTTTTTTCTAGCTTTTTAGACATAGCATTGATATTAATGGCATTGTGCCTAGCCATTTTATGATTTTGTTCCATGACTGTGTTCAAATTATTTTTTATTTTAACCATTTCCTCTTCCATAGACTTGTATTTCTCCTCAATATCACCTCCTTTCTTACCAATACTGCTTTTCTTCAGTTTCCCTTCTTCATTGGTGAGGGCGACCAACTTCAGCTCCAGCTCCTCCGACTTACTGTACAAATCCCTGTTTCTTTGATTGAGCTCGTTAATTTTTTGATAGTCCCACTTTAAGACCTTGAAAATGTCATTGATGTTGTTTCTAGTAGATGCCAGAATGTCACGAGACTAAAACCAGTCCAATATGAGATTTACATCACCCAGATTGGGGGAGCTAGGAAATTTGGTGCCTTCGAGTCTGAAAGAGGCAGGAGGGGCGGGCACATAATTTCTACTGGCTTCAGGGCTCTCGACTTTATCTTCTATGGAATCCGTAGAATAGGAAACCAACTTGTTGGTAGGGGAACCCTTAAGAGCAAGATTATTTAAGGGGGTAGAGAAGTCGGGCAAGGACTCAGAATTAGCTTTAGCAAACTAGGGTTTTTTAGACTGGGTTTTCTTACCAAACCGGGTGGGTTTCAACAATTCTCTCCTTGTTTGGCTGAGTCTCTGAACCCACACTATCAGTATTATAGTCCTCAGACTCTAAAGAGGCCATAGGTTTACATAAAGGCAAGATGCTTTGATAGTGTTCCTAAATTAACCTAATAAGACCAGGATGATGAATGGGGTATCTCCTGGGGTTTTTCCTATGGTCCTCAAGGCTATTACTCACCGAACATAACAAGTAGTGAGGCAAAGAAATCCATACCTTATGGCGGAAGTGGTTAAGAATGGCGAAATGATGCCCATACACTCTAGTAATATATCTCGTCCAAGGTGATATACTCCATGATAACATAAAATACCTTTCTCCACAATGCCTTGATAGTATCAATTTCGAAGTAGCTGTTAGAGATTTTAACTAGTTTTAATTTCTCCTTGTCCTTAGGAAATCTGATGACCGCCTCATCAGAGAACCTTCTATTGTGATAAAAATTCACGCCCTCAGTAGACATTCTAGTAATCTCCCCTATAATATTCTTGTCCAACTTCACCTTTCTTCTAAAGAGAATGATTTAGCCATTGTTCCAGTTCTTCTCGAAATAATTTGTAGCCACAGAGTCGGTCCCATGAAGTTTTTCTAGATATGGGACCAACCCACCTTTTTCAATCTGCTCCCAAACCTTGTCATTCCTAGTGTGCACCTCATAGCTTTTAGGCTCAACTCTTTTCCTGTCCTCCCCATATTTGTTTGCTCCTTACTACAGACTCTACAAGCACTGAGGACCTATTATAGAATTATGCAGTTGTTCCAATGCACCCACAAAGCATGCCACTTTTTCTTCCCTTCTAAGTAACATGATGCGGCCCCATAAAATATCTTGATTTTTATGTACCTAGCCCCTTTCTCTTTAATCATTAATTGTATTTGCCTCTTTCCCATGTGTAACATCATAATCTAGTAATGTCCTGACTTCAGTTCTCAAGTCCCTACAATTTTTCCTTGTGTTTAGTCCTTGCTTCATAACCCCTTCATTCACAAAGTAATCTAGCATGCTGTTAGCTTCCCTGTAGATGTGTGAAATTTTACCTTTTTTTATTTTTTTCTAGAATAGACTTTGCTTCATCTATCCAATTCTTTATTGTCCATGAGGGTCAGGTCCTTCCTAAAAGATAGTCAATAATATCTTTAGAATCTTCATCAAGCCATAAGTTTCTTATATTCAGATTATAAGCTAACTTTAAAACTTGAAATGCTCTTATAGCCTCTGCCACATGGTTTGTTTGATGGCCAAGGGATATAGCCACATCTGCCATAAAGTTTACATTTCAATCCCTTAGAACACCTCCACTTCTAGCCAAACTCGGGTTACCCTTCGCAGCTCCATCAAAGTTGGCGTTAGACCAACCATTTCGGGGAAAGGTCCAGCAAACACCCTCCTTGCTTTTCTTAGCTGGCTTGGAAGCAGATGAAATGTCCACTTTTATATTCCAATATTTTTTATCCTTAAATCATAGGGAGTGCACACCACAGCTTCCAGATTAAGATTTTTTTGAGGAATCACAATAAAGTTTTCCTTTATGAGTCTAAAGATTTTCTCAAAGACATTATTCTCTGACATCTCCTTGTCCCTGAAAAGTCTATTATTGTGTTACTTCCATACATCCCAAGCAACAAAAGGGAATAAGAAGGCCCATAACCTTTGAATATAGGGATTTTGAGTAGGAGCTTTCCATTGTAAGAAGAACTCTTCAATGGTCTCGGGGAATACCCAAGAGAGTTTCCAAATAGCTAATAATTTTTCCCAAATTAAGGAAGCAAATGGACAGTGGAGGAACAAGTGGTTGGATGACTCCGCCTCACTGTTACAGAGGTAGCATCTGTTGGGGATTTTAAATCCCCATTTACAAAGATTGTCTATCGTGAGAACCTTATTCTAGAGCATTATCCATAAGAAGATATTAACTTTTGGAGTTAGGTGTTTAATCAAAGCTTTAGACCAGAAGGGAGGGGGGGCTTGAGAAAGGGACATCAAAGAAACAGCCGAAGAGACAAAGTAGTTACCTGAAGGGTTATCCATCCAGAAAAGGGTGTCATCTTGTTGATTCTTTCCCAAGCTAACAACCTTTAAGGAGGATTGAAGTTGAGCCAAATCTTGACTGATCACAAATAAGTTCACCCAATCTCCTTCAAACCAATAATCTTTGACAAGTTCCCTGAAAGCAGCTTTACATTGCTCTGCCCATCTGTTGAATCTTTCAATATTAATAAGGGATTCCTTAAAGAGCCATTTATCCTCCCAAAATCTAGCTTGATTTCCACTTCTGATGTGCCATCCTATCCCTGATTCTAGAATTTTTCTACCAACAATCATATCATTCCAGCAAGCTGAACCACGTGGGAGGATAGGAGAATCCAACAAAGCTTTGAGGGTCATACCGTCAGCCATATATTTACTTTTTAAAATATCTTTCCATTCTCTTCTAGACCAGAAAGATCTCCATATTTGTTTGGCTACGAAAGTTTTACTAATAATTCTAATTTTTCTGAGACCTAACCCCTCCAAAGCCTTTAGGGGTTGGGTTGAGGTATATCAATGAGACTTTTCTTTGACTAATTATGGCATCTTCTAAGTGTTATGTGTGTCTCATTTTGTGTGTGATATGAAGTTTGATCACAATTCCCTATACGCTCAAGCTAGGAAATTAATCCTCAACCCTATATCTTAAATCCTAAACCCTAAATGCTTTACCCTATACCCTCTACCCTATGCATTTGATCCTCAACCTTAACTCCTTAGCCCTAAACCCTCAACCCTATGCCCTCAACCATCAAACCTAATCCCTTAAACCCTAAACCCTCAACTCGCCCTTAAGCCATGGCGGCAAATCATGCTTAAAATCCAACCCTGTCCCTCCCACCATTACTCCAGCCACCTCCATCCATCCACCATTTCACCCCTAATCCCTCCTTCCTTTCCTTGGCTCTCCATCCCTTCCTTCATCCACCTTCCATTCAACCTCATTCTTTCCCTTACCCTTCCTCAACCTATACCACTTCAACCATCAACCTAGCCACTGAACCCTACTATACTCAACCATTAACCTGCCAAATCTTGTCCAACCCTCTCCACTATACATTTGGATTCTCCAACCTAATCCCTCCCTCAACCCTGCCACCCTCAACTAAGCCACAATCTCTCAACTTCTTTAAACCTAATTCCTTAGCCCTAAACCCTCATCCCTCGCCCACTGCAAACCCTTAAGCCATCAGCCATAGGCTCTTGAGATAAACACTTAATCCCTCAAAATTCTACCCAATACATTAAACCCTTAACCCTCAATTCTCAACCCTCCACCCTATACATTGGATCCTCAACCCCAAACCTTCAGCTCTATACCCCCAACCATATACCATCAACCCTAATCCCTCAACCCTACACCCTCAACCCTTAAACCCTTAAAACATTAAATCTCTACCCTCTATCATCTACATTAACCCCTCTATATACAAAGATTTTGGCTTGCAAATTTCTTTCTAGCCCTTATAGGGTTTTTCACCTAAAAGGGGAAAGATGGGCCAAAATGCATTACACACATTCAAGATTAATGCCATATGGATGAAATATGTCTAAATGGAATTATGTAAATGTAGAAAAATAAAGAAAGATATTGATTATTAAGTGAAAACTATTGAAATGCAAGTTGTTTGAAAACACATTATGATATGCAGAAAGACCCAAGAATGAAAGTAAACTATAACAAAAATGAATGAAACTAAATGTGTGCACCTAGGTACTTGCTGAAGACTAGAAATGATTACTAAAATATTGTTGATTCTGAAAACTTGGCCTACTAGGACTCATTCACTATTATGAATTCTGAAAACTATGGGAGCCATTTGGACAAATGGGTGTATGCACTTCTCTGAGCCCTTTTGCTTGAGTGGAGAGGTGTGAACTCATTTTCCACCTGTGTGAATAATGGTCCATTTTTTTGAATTCTGAGAATTCTAAGGTGACATAAAAAGCAGCTTGATTCTACACTTTAATTCTAACGAGGGTGTCTACCTGCAAAAAAGTCTAATTTTGGCATTGAGGCTTGTTTTATTGGATATTTTGCCCATGTAAAAAAAAAGGAGAGAAGATGACTCCGTAACTCTTAAAAACCTGAATGTCTATAAATTATTTCCAAGCCTCCCAAAGATTCTAAATAACCTGGCCCTAAGAGAAGGAGAAAGGTTGAATGTTAGGGCATGGGGGTTTTTCTTGGTCAAACCTCTTTTAGATAATTAACCAAAATGGAGAAATAATGTAATGAAGCATGAAACAATGAAGTTAGTACCTTGTCATGATGATTAATATTGATTTTCTAAAACAATAGATGAAGAATCTATCCTTGAATGCCTGAAAAATGATCTTGATGACTTAGAATGTTAAAACCCTAGCTTGCTTAACTTGAGGTGGAAGACAAATGATGAATGAGTTGGAGTTCTTATGAATTAGGGTTTAGAGGCTTGTATTTATAGGAAATACACCAAATTTTCTTGTTAATTTGATCCTTAAGGTTGACATGGAGAAAATTAAACTAAAAATCCAACTTTTCCTACTTAAACCTGAAAAATGGCTCAAATTGGACTCATTAGCCATCAAGGGTTTGTTAGGATTAAAAGTCCTATTCACTATTTGTTACATTTAATTTCATAAATTGTAGAGATTCATGTGACCAGATCCATTTTATAGCCCATGTTAATTAATGATCCAATGAATATGGCCTTTGGCATATAAGCATCTCCTTGATCATAGTTGAGCAAAAAATTTAAGAGTAATTGATCCTTATTGGGAAGATCATGTGCATGTCTTTCCAATCAACAAGTCATAGCCCTTTATTGAATATTTTCTACATATTGGGAAGAGAAGAATAAACTTACAACAATCAAAGATCCCAAAGGTAACAGGTGTGCATAATAAGGAAGATAATGCATAACATTTCACCGATGAAAAACTTATTAGCAAAAGAAAGCTAGTTGGAGGGAAATTTTCAAATCAAACCGAGCTCATGCATCACGCTGATGGAGACCTTATCGATGAGAAACATACATAATTTCACTGATAAAACAAGAGAACAATTGTATTAGAGAGACATGTATGATCAGAGTGAGTTCCTCAGATCTCTCTAACTACGTGGGCTACTCCGATGAGGGATACTATAATTTTTTTTGGGGAAAGTCCCACCGACTTATCCCAATGAAAAATTTGGTAGAGGAAACATATCAAGGAGACCAAGTATATGGGAAATGCATCTTATTCTCTTAGCGATAATACATGTTAGCCCGATGATAATATGGAATGACCACTATTTGTCAGAAAGACACCGGGTGATGCTTAAAAGGATTTCTAATGGTCTAGACCACCCTGATATTAGGTAGACTTTATAATGTTCTCCCTAAAACATTAGGAATTTAAAAGAAAGAGAAAGGGCAGTTGTACAATATTGGTGAGAATAATAAGTTTTATTCCTGACTGAATAAGAGAACCAAAGGGACACTTCATATCAAAAAGACATTCAGTTAGACTTGGTGATTAGTTATGAATGTATAAAAAAAGATGGTGCCAAATAAAGGACACAAATCGGCCTGAGACTAGAGGGGTTCCACCTATACAATATTGTTGTATTACTCCAACATTTCAAAACAAAAAAAAACCTATTGCATTCATTTCCAGTGGTGGACATTAATGGCCGCACAAATGAACCTTATATGAACATTTTTTATTGAAAAGAGATTGAACCAAAAGAATTTTCAAAAGTTGCAGTGAAGAAGGATGGGAGATTGAGTAGAAGTAAAGGAATTCAATGCACCCAAAAACGTACAATTAAGCATAAAAAATATCCTTGCAATTGATAGATTGTGATTCAATTATGCCATCTTGTAGAGAAATAAGATGGAAAGTTCTGCAAAACAAAAAATAAGAAGCAACAAGGTGAAAGTAGCCAGTCTAGAAATAAGAAGTAGAAAAATGAAATGGGGCAGGCATTGAAAATAAATGAATGGAAACTAAACCAAGACATCATTGATGAATTTCCTGGTTCAAGGCCAAAAGCTAGAAGTTCTACACAATTGAGGGTTGATGTAGAAAGATTAGAATATAAATTCAAACATGTAGGTGATGTGTGGACCCCCATTAGGGGATACAAATTTTTTATGTCTCATTATTGTTGGAGAAGTAGATTTGAACCAATTTGTAACCCTTGGAATTTCAATTTGGGAAAGCTAGTTGTTCCCAACGTCTTTGTCAATATAGACCTTATAAAACTTTTGGCCAACTATTATAACCCAGACCTTAAATTCATTTGCAACCCGCAAGGAGAACCTTTCATACATGTATCCAAAATTGCACTTTGTGAAGTTTTTAGCCTAGATGGCACATGTGATCAGCCTATAGTGCATGAGGATTTAGAAAAGGAATACTGGACGATGGACACTACCTACAAAGGATGGAGGTTACCATTACATAGGCCTAGAGAAGACGGAAACCTAGTGCCACTTGAGGATGGTAACGAACCTCCCTTCCATGTTGATTTGTTCAAGCCCTATTTAAAATATACATACTTTTTAGTGGGTCAAATAATGGGAACAAAGGTCTTTGAATTTATGTCTATAGGGCCAATGGTGATCATTGTAGACATACAATGTCACAATGCAAGACCTTTTGATTATGCTTCACACATTTCCAAAGGGATTGACTTAGGGATAATAGCCATCAAGAATGTTTCTCCCACAATGCACTTTAAACATTATTCCCTTCTCATGCACATGATATTGTACTATGGACAATAGTTAGGAATATGGCTAGAGGAATTAAGAATCACATAGTTGGATAAAGAGGGTCAGCCATTACTGATACAATTATGGACCTCCATTTAGGACAACAGAGTTTTCAATTCTAAGTACATTTATTTTGAAGAATACTTTGTCAAGATATTATATAGGTTTTATGATCACCGTTGTAATTATTCATTGTCTAATGAGATCAAAAGATTATTAAATGGACCACCGATTGTAAGTCATAATTGGGGTGACTGGTATTGCTTTGTTGATTCCACTATGATTAAGTTTTATGGTTTTGAAGACACACCTTTCCTATTACCCAAGAATGTGCTAGAAAAAATTGCATATCTAGAGATTGTCAGGCAACTAGATTTTTCCAATGTGATGAACTTGAGTGCATATGAAAAATAGTCATTCATGCCTAGTACATTGTGTTTTGGGGATTTTACTATAGTATCAAATGAAGGATATGATCTCATTTTGGATAAATTGTCACATTTCAATATGAAGAAGGTTGCACCAAGGAAAGGATTTGATCCTGAAGGATTTATTGATTTTGGTAGGAAAAAATAGAATTGAAGTGGATATGTTCATGTACCATATCGTCATGATGATATTATTAGAAACATGGAAGAAACATAGGTTGAATTGACAATTGATAATTACAATAAAGAAATTGAAGAGAAGATAAAGGAGATA